>PVKC010048654.1:0-10858 GCA_004027635.1 Crocidura indochinensis | reverse complement strand
GAAAGAAAGAAAGAAAGAAAGAAAGAAAGAAAGAAAGAAAGAAAGAAAGAAAGAAAAAGAAAAAATACATATAGAGAAAAAAGCAAAATGCCTATCCCTGACATAGGCAGAGGATGGTGAAGGGGAAGGAAATAAGGGACATTGGTGGTGGGAAAAGTACACTGATGAAAGAAGGGTGGTGTACACTCTATGATTGAAACTCAAATATTAATAATTTTGTAACAAATATGCTTAAATAAAAATTATTTTTAAAATGTTTCAGGCACTGTATCATAATTCCTTTATGATATATTATATGCCTTTAACAAAGTGCCATTTTTTGTGTGTGTGTTTTTTGGGTCACACCCGGCAGTGCTCAGGGGTTACTCCTGGCTCCATGCTCAGAAATTGCTCCTGGCAGGGACGGGGGACCATATGGGGCACCGGGATTCGAACCGATTACCTTCTGCATGAAAGGCAAACGCCTTACCTCCATGCTATCTCCCGGGCCCCATTTTTGTTTTTGTGTGTATTTTAGTTTGGTTTCCTGCAGCACACAAAAAAGATTTTTTTCCTTTCAGTGAAATCACTACTTTTCTCTAGAACACTGTCCTTGCTTTTAAAGATTATTAAAAGGTTTTTGTCTTTTACCTGTTTCATCTCCATATTGTAGGGTTTCAAATTTTCAGCACATTTTGGTTATTAAGAGGAAACGTTTTGAAATGTTTTGCTTGCTTATTATCAGAAATCAAAGTATTTTTCCTCGATAAGAGTGTTCACTATTCAGAATTAACAAATTATCAGTGGATTCAAAAACTGTATTTCATGGTGGATGTTACTTAACTAAATCAGCTTAATCATAAATGCAGGGGAAAGGAAACACTATTTTCAATGTTAGAAGTTACTTCTTTTGAAAACAATTTATTTGTTTTTGCTCAAGATTTTGACAAACTTTGATTCACCTTCCAAGCCTGTTGAAACATCGCCAAAAAAATAATTCAGATATTGACATTACCTATTTTAAAACAGCATTTTTAAATATGAGGGAAACTTTTCTCAAGAGATTTCAGGATTTCAGAAACAGCAAAGTGACGTTGGTCTTTGTTTAAAAAAAAATCTGTGGATGCTATTGTAACGGAATTATATTTTTCTCCCTTTAATATCGACATTGGCAACTTTGAAATGCAATTTCTGGATTTAAAAAACAAAGAACTGTAGAGCTCTAAATCTGAACGTCTTTGTGGTAATTTAGAAAGATTGGAGAAACACAAATGTGAACTTAGTTCACAGCACAAGTGGTCTGCTTTGAAAGACCTGGAGAAGGAAGATATGTTGATTTTTAACACCTGAAATAGTATTCCTGACTCATATAACCAACTAAAAAAGCTAGTGTTTGTTGTTCTTTCTTTGTTCAGTTCTATATATTTATGCAATCAATCATTTTCAAGCATGAATCTTATCAGTAAATTGAGAAATCATCTCATCTATGAGAACCTGGAATCGTGCCTAAAATTAAAAACAACATACAAACCTGACTTACTCAAACATATCCAAGGAAATGCAAGGCCAATGTTCAAATTAGTGTTTGTGACTTTGTCAGTCATTGTCAGGATGTAATTTTCTTTACAGTGTAAGGCAAATTTTATGGAATTTAACGATATCGATAAATAATATCGCTCTAAAGTTTTGTTTTATTAGGTGTGTTATTTGTATCCAGCTGACCTATGTGGATACTTGCATGCAGAATATTCTCAATAAAAACTTATTGAAACTAAAAACAGTGTGCCATCCTATGTATTTTTGGTTTTAAAAATGTGGCTCTCAGGGTCGGAGAGATAGCATGGAGGTAAGGCATTTGCCTCTCATGCAGAAGGTCAGTCGTTCGAATCCCCAGCATCCTCTGAACCTGCCAGGAGCGATTTCTGAGCATAGAGCCAGGAGTAACCCCTGAGCGCTGCCAAAAAACAAACAAAAAATACCAAACACCAAAAAACAAATGTGGCTCTCAAAATAAATTTCAATCGTGGTTTTAGCAAGATTTGGCTCAGTTGAAAAAAAAGGTTGCCCACCACTGACCTAGGAGATTTGACCATACTATGGAAGGCTAAGTTTCCATTTCCCCATTATTGATTTCCTTGTACAAACCCTATATAAACTGCTTTGTGATGCTGGGAGGGGTCATCTATTAGGTAGGTGATCCTGGCTGGCCAGTTTGGAACTGCTGGTGTCAGAATAAAGCTTTGCAAATGCTTTACTCCACTTGTGTAGTCTTGTCCTTCGAATCCAGATTCTAAAAAGCAGAAACCTAAAATTAAGTCTAGGGTTCTGGCCCAATTATTCACTCATTTCTACCACTCCTGAAAAAGAAATGCTCTTTCTAATGAGGTAGGACAAATGATTGCTCTTAGTAATGTAATATGTATAATTAGTAAAGTATAATTGCTCTTAGTAATGGAAAATTAGACAGCAAAAATATAAGTGCACCATTGATCATTATTTATAAATATTTTAAATTAAGCCATGCTATGGTACTCATTTCCACAAAAACTTTGATTTGGTATACCCTAATTTTCCTTATCTGTGCTTCTCCCCTCAGTTTTGAATACACTCATATGCCTTACAAAGGCACAAATATTAAGTTTCTCTGATATAAAAAACAGCTTAGAAATGTGGGCAATTGATGCACCACAAAGAAATTCCTGGCTAATAGAAATTAAAATAATTAAATTAAATTAACATTTTTAAAAAGGAATAGACAAAAATAAGTATACCACTAAATTGAGATGAATTGAAAGAGAGAAAGTATAGTTGTAATAGTTTCAGATGAAGAGTTCACATCAGAAAAGTTAGTATAAATAACTTAAATAAATATTAAACATATGAATGATGGTATAAGATCAGTTCTTAAAGAAGATATAATTCTTAATCTCAAAATATTCAACAACAGAAAATGAAATTGCATGAGGCAAAATAAGAGAGAAATACATGAAGAAATATATAAATTCTTAGCATGCATAGAGACTTTTTGACCTCTCATCTGAAAAAGGTCACTCCAGTAACAGACAATTGGTGAGGACACAGTTGAACTAAACTACTTCCACAATTCATGGATGTAACTGTCATGTGTAGACTACATCCTAAAAAGCAGTATACACATTCTTCTCAGACTTCCATGCAACACAAATCCAAGGTAGATCATATCAGCCTGAGTCATAAAATATAGCATAAGGCATTCAAGTTGTAGAAATTTTACAGTGCTTGATTTCAGATAAAAATAAACTCAAACTTGAAATCAATGCATTTATATTCCATATGATAAAATAAATAAATATATTATGTCACCTGAGTAAACTATAGAACAAAATAAAAAATAAATACAAAAATATTTACAATTTAAGAAAATTTAGAATAGTAATGATAACGTTGAAATTAAATGAGAAAAAAAAGATAAAACAAAGCAAGTTTCTCTGAAAAGAATAAAAAGGTGATGACTCTTGTCAGAATAAAAAGGAATGACTCATTATTAACATCAAAATAATTGAAATAGAGGACATTTCCACAAATTCTAAGGAAATTAAACTGCAAGGAAATGAAAGTAGTAATATGAAAATAAGAAGTAATAATAAAAATAATAAAATAATAAAAAACAACTAAACAGAATCATAAAAGAATAAGAAGATCATTGATTTACAATGGTCTTTTGAAATGACATAAAATCATCAAATAAAGGGGTATTATAGGTAATTTGGGTACTGTATAATATTAAAATCTGATTATAGAGTCTTATTAATATTTTTATTTAACTGTACAAGCCATAAAATGACAAAAAATTCCTGGTTAGAATACTTTAATGTAGGCCTATCCTCAGTGACTGTTTGCTGTTAGAATTGAAGAAGATATATGAGGCCCATGCCTATAATGAGGTCATGAGGTATATAGGAAAACTATACCAATATTTCATTTTATTTTAAACAAAAATGAAAATAGAGTGAATTCCTTACATAAAAGCATGGCAATATATTTTTACTTTTAATTCTTAGTAAAGAAGTCATCTTATTTAAGTTAAAAAATAATCAGTATGTAATAACAAATAGCTATATCCTAATTGGGATATATCTGGCATAGAATATATACATTTCTAAGATAAAAATGATAGAATATAAAACATAATCCATTTAAACAAGAACCACAAGCAGTATGCACAGCCAGGGCCAAGAAGTCTTGTTTTGATTCTGGAAAAAAAATTTCTATACAATAGACCTATATAAACATCCTGAGGAAGGCTTCAAAACAAATAGCTTATGATGCTCACAGAAATGAGACAAATGGAAGAAAAATTCGATAAGGAGAGAAAAAAGGAAAATATATAAAAATAACTCAGCGGCACCAGAATAGACACCCAAACTACAAGCTATACACAAAGGAGACCTGTTACACTAGCAATTCATGGAGGAAAGGTAGAAGGTATGGGATGCATGCTGGGAACAAGGATAGAGGGAGATCAACACTGGTGGTAGAAATGGCCCCAACTCACTGTCTCTAAGTACCTTAAATATAATTGTGAAAGACTTATAATTCACTTTGATCACAATAAAAAGTATTAAAAAAGTTAGTTACTTTCCCAGAAAAAATAACTAAAGAATACTGTTTTTTAAGGATTAACATTTTTTTAATTAGCACATATAAAGTTATTGCTTTTTCCCCAAAGAGACAACTACCACTGCTTAATTTTTCTCTGAAAAGTTTTTAAATAGCTTATAAATGTATGGGTTTTGTGTAGATAGTTGTTGACTTCTGGTGATCCCCAGCACTGTGGATCTTGAGTAATTCCGCAATCTGGGCAAGCTAGACTCTTGCACTGATGGTTGACTGTGGGAGACTGCTTTAGCCTGCACAACATGGATGCCATCAACCATAGCCTCTGTCTTTGTGGAAAGCTCCACTGAGCTCCTTACGTGACTGCTGGCAGGTTTTAGCCCTGAGCAAACAGGAAATCTTGCTACAAAAAGATAGCCCCTTGTGCTAACCATAAGGTCTTGAGGCTGGGGGCAGGGTGCAAATAGCATTTCCTTATGTCTCTGACCCCTGTTAGGTTAAAAGTTATTGGAACCAGCCACTAAGTTATGTCTATCTTCTCTCCTTTCCTCGCCGCCTATAGGCTGTGCTTTACCACGAATTCCTTGATAATCGTGTAACTTTATCCCCTTCCTTTTTTGGCTAAGTGCCCATAGTAATCATATGATTGGTAGAGAAAATTGTTTGAATCAAACAATGTCTAGCTGCCCCATAGAGTCAAATGTAAAGTGCCTTTGCCCATTTTTGGTGATGTACCTGTATTTGAAATATGACTGGACAAAACCCTTTTATAGTAACCAATAGTTCCCAAGACCTGCCTCCCTTTGTGTGAAAAGTATATAAGTGCCTACCCACGCTTAATAAATTTGCCCTTGATCAGCAACCAGACTTGGGTCATCTTTCCTAACTTCTTCAGATTTTTCTACAGATACTTCGGATTGGGTCGGCTTCAGGAAACTCACGAATTAGTAGCGGCTTTCACCCCCTTTTTCTCCACCCCGCTGGCTGGGATCCCCAGAAAGCTGCAGTTGACCTGACTGTTTGAGTTTTGCGGATGCTAGTCCTTCATTCCCCTTGAGTACCATATGTGAAGATGCTCCTCCAATAAGTTGAATTAAGACCAGAGAGACAGTATTACTAGAAGCTTGTTTTGTATGCCACTGACTTGGGTTCAATTCCTGGTCCCCAAAGCACTTTTCTGAGCTCATCAGAAGTGATCCCTGAGTGCAGAGCCAGAAGTAAGCCATGAGCACAGTTGGGTATTACCTGAACCCAACCCATCTCCCAAAAGAAAAGAAGTAGAAGAAGTAGAATAACCTTTTTGTGTGGTTGCCTCAGAGAATTATTTAATGGTGAATATTGTCTCCAAATGTTTAATATAAAGTTAATGCAATATTAATAAAAATTCCACCATGGAAAATTAAAATTTAAATAGTTAATTTTATACAAAATTGTAGAGGTTATTAAAGAGCCAAACAATATAATACAAAGAACAGTAGGAGGGCATATATTACCTGATTAAATGATTTTTATAAAGCTGCAATACTTAAAAAAGTGTAGCATTCTGAATATAGGCAAAAAGAATAGAGGAACATATATAGACTCACATATCAGTTTTTCTTTCTCTTTATTTATATGTATGTATACATAAGCATCAATTATATCATTCCAGATGAGTCTAGAAAGACTCACCAGCAATGAAAATAAAAGCAGAAATAAAAAATGTATATGCCTTACTTAGTGCTGTAAGATCGAATTTCTGTCTATAGCAATGAGTTTGTATCACATTCATTCAGACCATTAACTTTAGTAAATCTAAAATCATGTTACATCATTTAACACCGAAAATTATATAAATCTTCTAATCTCGTATGAGAGAAAGAATATGATGAACCTCACTTGTTTATATTGATGCAGTAGTGATTTCTGCCCATTAAGACTTTTACTGATTACTTTGATTATAAGGGCAGATATAGGAATTTCCCGGTCTTAACAAATCAATGAATAGATTGAGACCATTGGATAGAATACCATGTAATCTATATAGTATATGGGTAGATTACACTGGGTAATCTATATAGTAATTGAATATATTAGCATGACAGATTTCCTCTAGAAACTAGGGGCTAGAATGAGAGTACAGTGATTAATCTTGAATTTTACTGAACCCAGTTTGAATCCCTAGAACCACTATGATTTTTTAAGAATCACCAGGTCATTATTGAGTACAGAGTCAGGAATAACTTCTTGAGTACTATTGTGTGTCTCCCCCACTGCCCAAAAATGTATTCTAAATTATAGAATGGATATCGGAAAGATACCTGTGCTGATCATTCTAGCATGATTTCGTTGCATTAAACTTTGTCTGGGAGATACACTAAGTAGAACTAGGAATACTCTTGGCTTAGTATTTAGAATTCTTCACTTTCAGGGGTCAGCTCTGAAGGAGAAGGAGTCTGTAGTGATGGGAACTGAACCTGAGTTCCTGTAAACAAAACATGAAAGATCTCTTTGAGCTTCCTCTGCAAATGTCAGTGTCCTAATTTAAAGCAAGGTGCCAATGTCTTAAAGTGGTCTTTGACAAAATTCTGAAATGTCATTAAGCAAATTTCATTATAGAAATATTTTTAAAATGTTGCTGGAAAAGTGATCAAGACAAAATAATAAATGCTTTTCAAATAATAAAAAATATAAGTAAGATTTATTTTTTATACATTTTGAGAACTTAAATACTGTAGTATATTTTTATGATGCAAGATTTAAATATATAGTTTATTTAAAAATATAAAGATATAAAATCTTTTATGATATAAGATTTAAAGATATAAATCTTTCATTTAAAGATAAAAATAATTTATTTTATGATATAAAATTAAAGCTTAATTTACCTGGATTTCTGCACCTAAGAATTGTACTACAGTTTTATATTCTTTTTATTTTAAATTGACTTTTGATTCATTTTTAATTTCCCAAACAATTTAAATCAGTACAAACAGAGGAAAATACAGCGTGTTTTCTTGAATTCCTTTTTGAATTAAATATAATTAAGATTACTTTTCAAAGTGCTAAGATTAGGTACAAATATAATTTGAGACAATAAATCATAGTTAAGACAAGCTTACTAAAAATGATTCAAAGGGATTTCTTCCAAAATTCATATAGAATAAAATATGTGGAGCTTTCTTATACTGATATTGGAGTTAAAGTTATGATTATAAAATAGTCTCTGACCTTGTCCATTTGTGAACCATATTCTGAAATTAATTGTCCTGTGAAATAATGGCATCTCTTCAACAGTAAATTTAATGCTACACCTACCTTCATAGTGTCAAATCCATATCCCACAGTTGATCTATTCTCTGTCTTGCGTCTTCTCTCCTTCTCTGTGGCAACATCAGTTCTATTGTCCAGATACAAGGGTTCAGGTTAAGTTGATATTTTCTTGTTTTATTTATTTGATATAACTTCAAAGAGGAGTGATCAGAATCAGATCGTGGTTTTCTCTTTCCTACCCACTTCAGTAAGCAAGATTTCTTCCAGATCTAGCCCTGTTGTTATAGGAGGAATCTATCTTTTCTTCCAACCAAGTAATATCTTTTGTTGACATATTATAAACTTTCTTTATCCATTCATTTGTGTTTTTGTATTTGAGTTTTCAGATTTTAGCTACTGTAAGTAGTACTATAACATAGTAGTTCATACATTTTTAATATTAGTGTTTCTGTATTGTTTTGGTAGTTGCCTAACAGTGGAATTATTGGATTCCTATAATACACTTTTTTTTACCATCTTGAGAAACTTTAATAATTATTTTAAAAGAAAGTTAAATAGTTTAGATTTACTAAAAACATACTATCGTACGTTGTTTCACACCTTCCTGGCATATTTTTCTGAGTTTGTGTGTGTATGTGTCTTTTATAGACAATTTTACAGTTGTTACATGATACCTTGCTGTATTTTGATTTACATAGAAAAGACATTTTTTTGTTTTTGGTTTTTGGGTCACACCCAGCAGCGCTCAGGGGTTACTCCTGGCTCCATGCTCAGAAATTGCTCCTGGCAGGCACGGGGGACCATATGGGGCACCGGGATTCGAACCGATGACCTTTCGCATGAAAGGCAAACGCCTTACCTCCATGCTATCTTCCGGGCCCCAGAAAAGACATTTTTAAGTGATTTTATCACTCCACCATCTCTAAGGAAAAATCCTTAGTCAATTTGAACCTTAATTTGATAACTATAAATTGGAAACGTTAAGTACTCGTTGAGGATTTGATTTGTTTGATAGATAAAATAAACTAATCCTGGATATAATGTGCACAGAAGAGTTTCTGGAGTAAGTTTAGCAGCACACAGTGTGCTAACATTTACTTTTTAGAGCTGGATTAATAGCACAATGCTAGGGCATTTGCCTTGCAAGCAGCTGACCCAAGACGGACACGGGTTCGATCCCTGACATCCCATATAGTACCCCAAGCAGGAGCGATTTCTGAGCACAGAGAAGAAATAACCCCTGAGCACAGCAGGGTATGGACCCCTCAAAATTCATTTTTTAAAATCAAATTATAAAATACTTGAAAAATTTTAGTAGAAATTTTAATATTTTTGTACCATACACAGTGACTTATTCACTTAAGCTGCCTTTACTTTAAGATATTTTAATGAATATTTCTGTCATTTTTCTGAGTGTTACTTGAACATCTGTACAAATTGAGATGTTTGCAAGAGCTAAAATATAACATTTCATTTGCTTAATAAGATAATATCTATTTCTTCATCACACAAGATCTACTTAAAAGATTCTTCAGAATTTATGAATTACATGTTGCTTCAGTAATTTAAGATTCATTTTTGCTATGATTTATCTTCATACTGTTTCTAACTCAGATCTTCAGTCAATGGTTAGTATTGCATCTCAGCTTAAATTTAGTGGCATAATTTTGATGGCTTAAAATTGGGAAATTTAGATCATTTTTTAATATTATAAAATGTTTTAAGATGTTTCTTTTTCTCTGAAAGCTGTACGATTAGTATTTACCAGCTGCTTTACATTTAAGAAACAATTGCATGAATTTATTTGCAAAAGAATATAGAAACTTACAAGCTGACTTTAAAGTTCCATCTAATGGAATATAAATTATTTAAAGAGAGTTATTGAGGTTTCATTTTTTTTTAGCTAAGGAAAACAAGAAAAAAAATTCTGAAATGGAATTTATTTAAATAAAATATGGCAGCAAACTGCTTAGTCCAAAGGGAAACAGAAAATGCAAAGGAATTGAGGTATTCTAAAAAAAAGAAAGTAGAAAGAGGATAGTCTTGTAATATGGCAAGAATTAAAGAACAATGGGAGATAAGGACGGAGAAGAAGCCAGAAATCAGTTTCCCTTCTGCTTTATATATCAAAATAAGTTGGAATTTATGCTACATTAAATTTACATTCACACAACACTGTTAAAAAGCAGCGTGGCATTATATTACTTCAGAGTTTACAAGAGTTGTATATAGCTGTCATTTTAATGAATGTCTGTTTTTCTCTTTTGAGAATAGGAGGCTTAAAAGTATTAACTGAACAACAGTCAGTGGAGAAAGAGTAAGATTCAGAAGGTAGAACAGTGGAAAATTCATAAGCTCGATTCTTTGTAACAGCCTAACTACTGTATTATACCGAAATAGGATATATTTTATTCATATGCATTGGCCTAGTTGGTTTTGAACAATATCCTGTGATGAAAATAGAAAACGTTGAGCATTTGTTCGAGGCAGATTTGTATGCAGTGTATTTAAGACAATTTCTTGCAATGACCTTCACAGGAAAGGAAAAGCATTGAAACAAATAAGTTGGGAAACTCAGTGACTCTGAGGTCATTCAATCAAGAGTAAAGACTATTTCAGATACAGCTCTGAAAAAATATGGAGATGATTCATCCTGTTAAAGATTGTATCTCTGCCTGAAATTGTTTGGACTCTCACTAGTAAACTTCTGAACTTCCTCAGTTTCTTCTTTAATTTAATTGCTATTTTTTCTTCCATGCATCATCATTCATTTTTCAAAATATAAGTTTTTGGAAGATAAAAGAGTAACACTTTTTATTAAATTTTACAACCCCAAGAGCAATCTTTTGCTGAATTGAGCCCCCACATCATAATATAATTATTCCTAAAATATTACTCATAAAAGAAAAATGTTAATATAAAAAGTGGAAAAGTAGCCAGATTAAACTTTTTTGCTCTTTTTTTTTAATTGTTATTTTGATCATAGTGACTTACATAACTTTCACATTAGTATTTTAGGTACATATTAACA
>PVKC010048653.1:0-10865 GCA_004027635.1 Crocidura indochinensis | reverse complement strand
ATAATATCTAAAAATGTCTTTTCTGCCAGCTATGAAGTAGGTACCTTAATGTCTGAGCTTTACTGACAGCAGGGGCTATTCTAGCAGCAAGGATCAGGGCCATTAGACCTTTGGCTTCCTTGTACTCTCAGTTCTTTGACTCACAGGATATGTATCTCTGTGCCAGTGGCTTTTTTCCAGAACCAGAGAACGCCCAGCAGCTCTATTCTGCAGATGCCCACAGGGAATGAACGTCTCTGAGAACTAGTCTTGGCCAAAAAATTGTTGGATGTTGATGTAGGTCAAGTACGCATGCTACCTCACCTCTCTGGGGGCTGCTTCTTAGATTTGTCTTTGACACCATTTCCATGACTTTGTCTCTGGGATTAAATTCCAGTTATTTGCTGTAGCTGCAGGCTTTCAAACACTTCCTTAATTGGATGCCTTCCTTCTCTTCCCCAAACCTTTACCGGTTTCCCAAATGACCTACTCACTCTCAAAGCTCCTTTTCCAGATTGGCTTTGAGGAGAGTTCAAGTCCAACAAGATCATTTTTACACATACAAGTCGAGGGTTGTTTGATACATACTTCATGTCACAGGCACTGTCCATGCAGACTTTTCAAATAACTGGGAACAAGAACAACTGTCCTTTGAGAAATATTTTCTATATGGTTTTTGGGTCACACCCGGCAGTGCTCAGGGGTTACTCCTGGCTCCATGCTCAGAAATTGCTCCTGGCAGGCACGGGGGACCATATGGGGCACCGGGATTCGAACCAATGACCTTTTGCATGAAAGGCAAACACCCTACCTCCATGCTATCTCCCGGGCCTATGAGAAATATTTTATCTAAGTGACATTTTCTAGTCAATGTAGCAATTTGAAAATACTTTTTTAGGAAAGCAACTTGCCTCTAAGTAGTTTCCAAGAGTAATTAATGTATCTGTGGACTTGGGTTTTGGTTCAGCAGCAAATACACCTGCCTTGTAAGTGTAAGACCATGAGTTTGATGCCTGATATTACCCGTGTGTCCTGACCATGGTCCTGGTAGCTCTGCTGTTTGGTACCATTAACTCCATAACTAAATACATGGTCTCCAGACATTAAAGCCAGGCACGTACAAGTACCATCACTGAACATGCATGTGACCCCCTCTGGAAGCAGCAAAAATAGTGAAGGGAAGAAGGGAGACAATACCGACTTTTTAAAACATGTACAAAGGAACCTGAGCGGTGGTGCAAGTGGTAGGGCATTTGACTTGCATGCACTAAGCTAGGACAAACCATGGTTTGATCCCATGGCGTCCCATATGGTTCCCCAAGCCAGGAGTGATTTCTGAGTGCATAGCCAGGAGTAACCCCTGAGTGTCAGGTAAGGCCCAAAAACCAAAAACTAAAAATAATAAAACGTACAAATAAGTGTGAGACCAAAGTTTCATTTAAAGAATGTCTTCCCGGGGCCTGGGAGATAGCATGGAGGTAAGGCATTTGCCTTTCATGCAAAAAGATCATCAGTTCGAATCCCGGTGCTCCATATGGTCCCCCGTGCCTGCCAGGAGCAATTTCTGAGCATGGAGCCAGGAATAACCCCTGAGCACTGCCAGGTGTGACCCAAAAACCAAATAAAATAAAATAAAATAGAATAAGATAAAGAATGTCTTCCCATGCTTAAACTCTTAAGAGTCATATGGCTATAAATGCAAATAATTACTTTGAATGAGAATGAAGGCAATATTCATCACTTATTACAATCCTTCTACTGTGACTATCAATATTTCCATATTTCTTACAATGTCTCTTGCACT
Source organism: Crocidura indochinensis (assembly GCA_004027635.1). Classification (NCBI taxonomy): domain Eukaryota; kingdom Metazoa; phylum Chordata; class Mammalia; order Eulipotyphla; family Soricidae; genus Crocidura; species Crocidura indochinensis. Next base: position 9,082 of record PVKC010048653.1, on the reverse strand, counting down.
CTCATTTTAGAAAGACCTCTATAAAAATTAAGACACTGAATCCCATTCTGGCATTGTCCAGGGGTCAAAATAAGAAAACAACTTGGGTTCACTATGTAAGTATATATTCAGCTTTGTTGGCATAGAAGCTCTATTTATTTTCTACTTTGTCTTTTCAGAGATAGTTGTCATCCGGGCCTCAGGTTCTCCTAATTTTGTGGTTTGCCATCATAAGAGTATGGTCTTCCTTTGACCTCATGCCTAAGAGAAGGCTGCTAGTGCACCTCTCATCACATCAGTGGTCTAGGCACAAACAAGGAAGAACTATCAAATGCAATTAGGGAGCTACAAAATGGACCTCCCTTTTGGGAAAATCTTCCAGAAAGTGAAGTGAATAGCTTCTGCTTATAAACTTTTGGGTAAAACTATATCACATGACCACCCCTAGTTATAAAGAAGATTGGGAAATATGGTATTTGTGGAGAGAGAGTTTGGGCCACACCCAACTATGCTCAGGGTTTATTCTTGGTTCTATGTTCAGGTATCTATCCTGGTGCTCAGGGGACCACATGGATAGAGCCGGGGATAGCTGTGGCCTCATGCAAGGCAAGTCCTTTAACCTTTGTGCTTTGTCCCCAGCCCTTTTGTTTGATTTTTATTTTGTTTTTAAAGCACCAGGGATTGAACCAGTACTTCACACATATGCTTTACCCTGGGGAAACATCCCTGGGGTGAAAGTGTGTATTTCCTCAGGAACATCACAATGCTGCTTATTAGAAAGGAGGAGGGATATTTGATAGACAGCTAAAACCAAAAACTGTGCTATAGAATAAAGGTCAAAGAAAGCTCTGAGAGGGAAATGAAATACACATATTCCCTGCAATGGAAGAGGCATTTCTGGAAGTCACCTGCAGGTTTGAAGTAAGAGGGCAGGGGGAAGAGGCAGAGCTCAGCTTTCTAGGCTGGGCATGAGCAAGGTGAGAACATCCCTGTCTTTTCCTGGTCTCACATTGAAAGGCACAAGATCAAACGGTTGTTGTGAGAGAAGATTGTGTATCAGCTCAGTCCATGACTCATCCCTTCCCAAATCTATTCCATTTTGAACACGTAGTGCTTTTTCTACTCAGGGTATGAGATGGTGGTCCCTTCCTGCCAAACTCCTCGTCAGCTTTGTTCTGGCCATTGGAAAAAAAATAAATCCTGTTTCCTGTCCTTTGTTTCCTGGCTGCTGCCTCTGGTTCCGCCCCCTTCTTGATCTCACAATGTTGATTTCCGCCTCGGGCTCTCTAACCCCATAGATCACTTTTCTCTTTCACAGCTCCCCAGTTAGTCACTCTGAAGGATAAGAAAGGAAGAGAACTGGACTTCTTCCCCCCAATCACTGGATCGCTTTTTTTTCCCTTCTCCATTTAAGTTCATTTCCCAGACTTGGCTCTGCAAAGGCAAGAAGAAACCAAGCAGGTGTGGAGAGCTGGTTCTCCTGGGGAATAGGCTGGAGCAACGTTCCAGGTTCAAGACCAGAAATGATGTCATCAGGTCACTGGCAACAGAACCAAGAAAAGGAAAACACGAGCATTTTGTGTCTTGGGTGTGGGACTGAGATACAATTAAGCAGCCAAGAGGGGAATGAAGTCCTCCCTACCCCCACTCCCTTCCAAGAGAACAGCCCTGGCTTGGCCTGAGTCCTCCCATTTCTAGACTGACCGGCTTTAGGCAAGTTGTTCAGCTGCTCTAAGCTTTGTTTTGTTTTGTGTGCAGAAAAGGAGATAATAGTGCTGGGCTCTTAATGCAGCTGTGAAGGCTAAATATGCTTCAAGGATGGAGAAGCCCTGAATCTCCTAAGCCACGGGAATTCCCATTCTCCCCCAATGCTTACTGTGCCTATACAAAAAAAAAAAAAAAGTGGAGGGAACGCCAAACCCTACCACTGCAGCACCCCTTCTTTTTCTTGTTTTGTTTTGATTTGTTAGTTTTTGACTTTATTTTCCTTCTTTCTTCCACTTTCCTCTTCCTTTTTCACTCCTGTGATTATTATTTGGTGATTTTTTTTCTTTTCTCATTAGCCAAGTGCATTTTTTTTCTTCTTTTTCTCTTTCTTTTTTTTTGGTAGTTGTGGCCAATTCTTTTCCTCTTCCTTTTTTTCTTTCTTTTTTCTTATCCTTTTTATTGCAAATGACAACAGAATGGACAATCTACAACAAGTTATAAAGTGGAGACCAGTTGCACTAGTATTCTGGGGGAAAAGAGGGAGGTATGAGATGCATGCTGGAAACAGGGGTGGAGCGAGGACAGCACTGGGGTGGGAGTGCCCCTCATTCATTGTCACTATGTACTATAAATAATGCTGTGAAAAATAAAAATAAAAAAAAATAAACGCAAAGGGCTTACCTAGTACCACACTAAAGCATTCAACAAATGATCATTACTGCCTTGGGGATTTGAATTGCATGAGTTGTTTTTTTTTTTTTTTTAATTAAAATAATGCCCAATGCTCTCTGTTCCAGCTGTGGGAAGGAAATAGATGAAAGCTCATCTACATCTAGATTCCTATATGGAATGGTTGCCTCAAGGACTGATGATCTGTGTAAAGTTGGCCTCTGTCCTGAACCCTTCCTCTGGGGAGGCTTGATGGACAGATGATTAATTTTTTTCAGGAAGGGCTATTTGTGGAGTGGATTATATGTCTCAATGTATTCTCAGACCCACTTCTCCCTGTCACCTGGGGGATACCTGAGATGAGGGAGAGACAGCTACCCACTCTAGATTCTCCAGTGAATTAGCCAATGATAGATGAGAACTCCAGCTGGCAACACAGTCTTAGGAATCCTGTGTCTCCCTCCTATGATGGGTAGAGGAATATCTTTGAATCTCTCCACAAGTATATGAAACTATTCAGACTTCATTGACTTTATTCACACTTATTTCTCTATCCCACTTAAGTATCAGCTCCTGGAAATAAATCTTTGACTGAGATGAGAGGATTGAAGCAGAGGAACCATGAGTGGGTCTGTTTTACAAGCCAACTGTGTTTATTATACCAATTGCTGTTATCCATCAACATAGACAAGGTCATGCTGTAGAAATCAATGACTAACATCTCAGCAGCTTAAATAAACCCAAAGTTATTTTGCTCACACTACTTTCAGATCAGCGTCAACCATACCTGGCAGGGAGAAATGTGCATAAAAATTTATATTCTGACAACTGGCCACATCCCAAGAGCCCATACAAGCTCCATAGTTCTACATAGTAGAGCTCTCCATTGATGTGTAAGGATTTTCCCATCCAACCTTCACATAGACAGCATGATGTAATAGGTGACTTGAAGGTTTGAAATCACCTGGCTTGAAACTATCAAGGAATTGCTAGTGATATCACAAAAATGAGGTGGATGGGGATTTGGGGAGACCTTCTCAGAGGTCTTTTCAGAAAGGAGTAATATTTCATCTCTTCACTACAGACACAAACCTACTCTGAAACCTTAAAATAGAAACTAAGATTGGGAAATAAAACTGTCAAGGTATTTTCAAAAATAATGCTGATTTTCCCTGACAAAGGGTCAAAATGGGTTCGGATTGAATATTTATTCAAACTGATTTATTTTTTCTAAATCTTTTTAAAAGAGCAAAAATCAAAGTGTCTTTTTCCAACACAGACATGTCTTAAGTGTATCAATATAGCTATGGGCCTCATTCAACATTCACTCTGCTCTTTGTTTTGAACTCAAGAAATCAATCTATACATTTGAAGGATGATACTAAATTACAGCTGCTTAACATACCAAGACCCAATCAGATCTCTAAAATTGTGTTAAGTGAAAGCACCAGGGACACACTATAATTAAGTCACCTCTTGCTGCCTGCCTGCCTATCACATTCCTGGCCCTAGGCTAAGCATTTTAAGTATGTTTCACCACCTCACAACAGGTAAGATTACAAACTTAGAGATTTTATGGCATCATACTGCAGTTCCTGAACTGGTAATTGGCACAAGCAAACAAAGTCTAATTTCAGGTTTTCCTGAATCCAAAGGCCAAGCTCTGAACTAATTCAAATAAAAGAATGAAATTCGATGGAGGACACCCACAGGGAACTTTTGATTGGTTGTCTATGTCCTCATTGAACTGTGGTTCATATTGGAGGAACTAAAGCACAAGAGGAATTCACCCAAGGATATATAGCAGGTCTTATGTCAACTGAAGATTAGCTCCACTTCTGAGAGTAATTCTATATAACACTATACTTCCGAGCCTCAGAAGGCAAACTAGTTGAGTCAGGGCATGTTGTGAGCTATCTGGCCCTGGGAAAAAGTATGACTGGTATTTTAGCTTTTAAGCTTATACTTCCTCTTAGTTATACTTCGGGATTTTGGAAATTTTTGCTCCGTAGAAACTCATAAGTTTGTGTTTAGAAGATGTAAGAGCTACTCAGGAAGGGAAAAAGCTGCCTAGGAGAAGCCCAAGGTTAGAATCCTCCTTCAAGACTTGCTTCAGGGGCCAGAGTGATAGCACAGTGGGTAAGGCATTTGTCTTGCACACAGCCGAGCCAGGTTGAATTCCCAGCCAGCATCCTATATGGTCTTCCCAAGACTGTCGTCAATAGTGATATCTGAGCACAGAGCCAGGAGTAACCCCTGAGCACTGCTGAGTGTGGCCCATAAACAAACAAACAAAAAAGACTTGACTAACCTTTGGTGGCTCCATTTCTCATTAGCCCTATTAATATTATGGAACTCTATAAAACAGGGCTAATAACACTGACTTTCATGGGCCAGGATAAGGATTGAATGAGGTAATGCATCTAAAGCATCCATCATGCCAACTTTTCTCTCTCTTACTTTCTCTCTCTCTCTCTCTTTTCTTTTTTTTTTTGACACTGTGTCATGCATGTCACTTTATCCCCTTTCAGCACCCAGTTCTTTTCCAGAGTGATCAGTTTTAACTATTGTTGTCATCGTAGAACCTTCTCTGTTCTAACTGCATTCACCGCTAAGAGCATTATTCATAATAGCATTTTGTGAAGTTTTTTTTTTTTTTCATTTGGTGATACTCAGGGTTCATTTCTGGCAGGGGGATGATATGGGGTACCAGTGATCAAGCTCAGGTCAGCTGCATGCAAGTCAAATTCCCTACCATTATACTATCAACTCTAGCCCCCATAGTAGCATTTTAAGAAGGGAAGTAATGTGGCTGCAGAGATGGACTCAAATGAGAGTGCATGCCATGCATATGTGAATCTCTTTGAACATTGTGATGGCATTAAAGTATTACAAAAGATCCCAAGCACCACTGGGAATGGGCCCGATGATAATAATGATCAATCAATAAAATAATGAATCTTCTGACATTGTCATCTCATACAACACTGTCAGATCTTTCACTTCTGAGAATTGGTGATGATTTCTTGGTGGTAAACAACAGAACCAATTCTGACTTAGGAAAGAATTCAGTCAAAGACTCTGTGGGTTGCTCCAGTACAGGAACCTCAGAAAGCCTAGAGATGAGACAAGCTCAGACACAGTCATCAGAGGAATCAATTTCCTGTACCTCAAACCTCTATTTCACTTGCTTCAAGATTTCATTTCTAGGAAGAGAAGATCTACTTGACCACAGTTGGGTCTTGGACCTTCCACATAGATATGGAACATCATGGTTGATATTCCAAACCTGTGTGCAATGAAGCAGAAGCATTTTTGAGAGAACTGAGATTCTATTCCCCAAAAAAGGATTGAATCATGAAAAACAAAGAGCACTTTATAATGGAGAGATTGAGGGTCAGGTTATAATGGAGGAATCATCACCTCCTTACTGAATGAGGTACAATAAATGTAGTTTGCCTTAGGCCATGCTTAGTTACAGAAATGAAATTGTTTTCTGAATTTTTGTTTTGTTTGGGGGGTCACATCCTATGGCACTCTTCATGATGGGAGATGGATGAGGGTTTGCTCTGCTTCCAGCTATGCTCAGAAGATCATGCAAAACCAGAGAAAAAACTTGCTCCTTCTGCAAGCAAATGACTTGCATACAGCCAGCCTGTTGAGCTCTCTGGTCCTACAGATATGAATCCCCCACCCCAATTTCTTTCATATTCTGTTCCAGTTTACTTAAAGGTTTAGAAAACAACAGTTTTGTTTTTTTTTTTTTTTGCCTACTGTCATGCCAGTTTTAGTATATGTGCTGCCGAAGTGAGTACGTCATTTCAGTTTTAATAAGACATCCACATACATCTATCTCTTAATTGGGTCTGGTCCACCTACAACATCTTCCTACTCTTCTAGACATTGTCCCCTTTGAATGAAACTCCTGGAACTCCTGCAATTCTCTGATTGGCATTAATCCTCAGTCTGGCAGTAAGACCAACTCTGAGCAAAGAAATTCAAGAAAAGCAGTTGATGATACCATGTGACTGGAACCTGATTTATCTCTGGACTTCTTGTTTTGTTTTGTTTTGTTTTTTGCTTTTGGGTTACACCTGGCAGTGCTCAGGAGTCACTCCTGGCTCTATGCTCAGAAATCGCCCCTAGTAGGCTCGAGAAACCATATGGCTGGCAGAGATTCAAATCATGTCCTCCTGCGTCTAAGGCAAATGCCCTACCACTGTGCTATCTCTCCCGCCTGCCCCTTATCTCTGAACTTCTTACTTTTGTTTGTTTGTTTTGTTTTCTTTTGGGGCCACACCTGATGTTGCATAGGGTTTACTCCTGGCTCTGCACTCAGGAACCACTCTGGCAGGGCTCAGAAGACCATATGGGATTCCAGGGACTACATCTATGCTGTCAATGTGCATTGTTATTATTCTAATCTGGAGTGTTTTAAAACAGTACTCCTATTGAGCACAGTTCCAGTCTTATGGACCAGGAAGCTAGCTAGCCATGGTCACTTGGTGATTCTTCTATTCAGTGAAATATTAATTGAGGTCTGTTGCCCACCCCCCATTCTTCTTGTAACCTTGCCTATTAATAAGACCTGTCCATTTCTGGGAGGGGTCTTTAGTAGGTAACAAAAGGTTTGGCCGGAAAGGGATTGGGGAAGAGATTATGAAGGATAGAGGGAAGAGGAGGAGGAGAGATGGCTGAAAGAAGCTAAGATGCAGGGCAAGCTGAGGAGAGCATGTTTAAATAGGTTTAAGATTATAGGCCACAGATGTGGTGGCTAGAGCCATGAATAAAGATAATATCTCCTAGAACCTGTCTGTGCATTTCCTTGATGCTGCCCTGAAACCTCAAACCTGCTGGCTGGAGGGATTGCAAACACATGGCCTGGGCTGAAGGAGAAAGGTCTCTCTCTCCATCACCATCCACAACCATCCAGTCTCATCCAAAGGGCTTTGATTCTACAGAGATCAGTGGTATCCTGCTGACCAGTGTACTAGTTTGAAGTCCCAAGTGGCTTCTTTCACATGTCCAACACTTTGCTGGTGATGTCTAGACATTTAGACTTAGCTAAGCATGTACATATGAACTCTCTAGCAAGGTTACCTCAAGGTAATCAGGCTCCATCCCTATACTGCATACTCAGCTCCACTGAGAAGAGTGTTACAAGATGAAGTAGAAGTATATATTCTGGCTCATAACCCACCACTAACTGTGTTAAACCATTAACTGTGTTAAAGACAGAAAGCCCACCCACATTTAAGAGATTAAGACATAGCTTCTACTTCTTGTTGGGAAAAATATCAGTGTTTATGATTATTTTTAATTACTGACATATGCCACTAGAATTAGGCTTTCTGTTATTTAAGGGTAAAAGGATCCTAAATAAGTAAAGAAATTCCAAGTTCTCTCTAGCCTGGGAAAATATTTCTACCTGTTCCTCTTATAGAGAGATCTATGAATTTTTTTCCACAGAGGCCAGATGGTGAGAATTTTAGGTTTTGCAGAGCACATGGTCTCTGTTGCAACTTTTCAGCTCTGCCAAATGGGCTTGAAACCAGCCATAGAAAATACATGAATGAATGAAAAGGTCTGTGTTCCAACAAAAATTTTATTTTATTTTTGGTAACTGACATTTGAATTATATATAATTTTCTTTATTTTTTTGTTTTGGGGTCACATCAGGTGGATCTCAGAGCTTTCTTTTGATGTTAAACTTCAGGATCACTGCTGGTAGGCTCTGGGGACTATATGGGGTGCTGGGGATTAAACCTAGATTGACTGTATGCAAGGCACACTCCATATCTGCTGTGCTATCACTCCAGCCCCATAATTTTCATGTGTCACAGAAACATTATCATTAAGAAAATCATGAAAAATACATAGACGTCATTCTTACTATTTTGGTTTGTAAATAAAAAAAAATAAAGCAATCTTGGAACCTGAGAGATAGTTTAATGTATAGAGATATCTTACCTTGCATTGCAGCTAACTTGACTTGATCCTAGGCATCTTATATGGTCACTCAAAACCATTAAGAGTAATATCTGAGGGGCCCGGGAGATAGCATGGAGGTAAGGCGTTTGCCTTTCATGCAAAAGGTCATCGGTTCGAATCCCGGTGCCCCAGATGGTCCCCCGTGCCTGCCAGGAGCAATTTCTGAGCATGGAGCCAGGAGTAACCCCTGAGCACTGCCGGGTGTGACCCAAAATCCAAAAAAAAAAAAAAAAAAAAAAGAGTAATATCTGAGCACAGTGCCAGTACTTAACTAAGAACATCTGGGTGCTACTCAGAAACAAAAAATAAGTAAAATAAGGCAGCCTGGATTTACCCCTAGTTAATACTTTACCTACTACCTTTGAACATTTTGAACCTGCTCCAAGCACAGGGCCTTTGCACATGCAGTATCTCTGTCCAGAAATTGCTCTGAAATCTTCACATCACTTACACATCATCTTTTACAATTAATACATTTTGAGATTTAACTTAGATTTCACCTCCCCAGAACAATCATATCTGTTAACTCAATCTGATATAATCCTCTTAGAATAGTACATAGTATCCCTTTATATTTCTCTTTGATAACTATTCTCACTGTGAGACCTGTTATCCAATTATTTGTTTATATGTTCTTGATGGCCTTTTCCCTTTTTCCCTTTCCTCTGAAGAGCAGAGTAGAGGGATCTTTTTAATAATATTTTTCACTGAATATTCTTTTTTTTTTTTTTTTTTT
>PVKC010048652.1:0-10865 GCA_004027635.1 Crocidura indochinensis | reverse complement strand
TTTTTTATAAAACTTTTAATTGCTCTTTTGAATTGAGCATTCATCAAAATGCTATATTGATAAGATGATGATGATGTGCAATGCAATATTTTAACAGATGCTTGTTTTGACTTAATGTTTTGAAAAATAATATGATGATATTCTTCATTTGTTAGAGCAGACAGACACCTTACAAGATGTTAAACAGTTTATATTTAAAAAAATAAAGAGCAAAGATTGGAAATTCTGATGTCAGCCAAAGTTTGCCAATTTCATTCTCAAATTAGTGCTCTTTACCATTGTTGGGAAATGTAGAGACATTCTAGTTCATCATAATTGGGTAGCTGAAGGTGGTGACTGCCACTAGTATCTAAAGATTAGAAGTTAAGTAGATGGCTAAATATACTTCAGTACACTACGCACTCCACTCTCGCAAAGAGTTATCTAATTCCAAATATCAGTAATGCCAAGGCTGAAAAAAATAACAATTGATTTTTCCATGCCTGCATTTATACCCTTACTATAATGAAATCATTTCAAAATGAATACTATACTTTAAATTTCTTTTTAAAGAAATTCTTTTTAAAGAAATTCTTTTTATGAACCCAATTGAATTTTGTAGGGACATAGGGTAAATATATTTTGGAAATATTACATATTATATGATCTTGTTGAACAACTAGTGTTTTAATCAGCCAATTAATGGCTTTGATAATGCCTTGCAATAAGAATTCACTTTGTTTCTTAACCCAGAATATTCTTCCTTTCTTATATGCCATAAAATGATTTGAAATACCCTCTAAAACTTTCCCACAAAAGAAATTTCATCAAATGAAGGTGGCTTTGTTTTATACTAGATTGACTGAGTTGCTATCAAATTCAGGAAGGCTATTTATTTAGGGTTATGGTTATGCTTACTTATTATAATCTAGATATTCTGCCCCCAGAAACTTTCCCAAATGTAAGAAATTTTATGAATAGTTTGTGATAGTGGGGAAATGCATCCAGTTTCTTAAAATTTTACTTCTTGTGAAAAAAGAAATACACATTTAATATTTTGTAGTTCTCAAAGTTCCTTTGCACTCATTGGATACTACCAACTATTCCATGTAGTACAGTTCTATAACAACTCCAGCATTTATGATGAATAATTCTTTAATTATTCTATTTTGGTTATAGGAGTGTCAGTAAACTATTTTATGTCAACTAAAATTAATTTATTATTGTGGTTATTATAAAAATAGGTTATTCTTTTAGAAACACAACCAAATTATTTTCATGTCTCCAACGTCAATGTGTTATTTTATTTTCAGTTTTTGGTCAATTTATCTTAATATATCTATATAATATAATTTATACACTTAAATTTGGGGGGGAAAGATTATACAGAATACTTACTCAGGACTTACTACTTACTCTGCGCTCAAATATCACTCCCAGAGGAGCTTGGAGGACAATATGTGGTTCTGGGGATCAAAATAGATTGGCTACTTCTATTTCTTTAGCTATAAACTTGGTTTTCCAGTAAATATAAATTATGGCTATTTTTTCAATACAATTTATTATTATATATGATAACAAGAGAAGATATATATTGTAATATTAATTTGATAAGTAATGAATATTAAATTGATTTGTACTGTGATGTATAGCTATCATACAAATGATATATTTTTGTAAAGTTCTAGAGTTGGAATTATACTATCAGTATGTGGATAAAGTTAAAAATGTGTTAATGATGGTGAATATATATATATATATATATATATATATATATATATTTAAGGCATTGGTATTGAAAAGCTACATTTCAGAAAGTATGTATTTAGAAAATATGCATTCTCCAAAGAATAAGACAGAAGCATGGCATTAGGTATCTATGTGATTAACTTATTTCATAACGATTAGCCAACATGATACCTATCTTAATGAGTTTTTAAGTGTCCATTACAATATCGTACTTTTATATTGCTTGAATTTGTCACTTTATCTTTCATGTTAGGCCTAGACCATTACTTTGTTTAATTGTTAATATATTTATTTAAACACCTTGAATACAAATAGGATTGTAGTTGGGTTTTAGTCATGTAAAGAACACCCCCCATTCACCAGTGCAACATTCCATCACCAATGTCTCCAATTTCCCTCCTCCTCACCTCACACCACCCCCGTCTCTACTCTAGGCAGGCTTTCTACTTCCCTCATTCATTTCCATTGTTATGATAGTTTTTAGTGTAGTTATTTCTCTAACTGCACTCTCCATTTTTGTGGCAAAGTTAATGTTGTTAGCTGGACCTTCCAGCCCTCCTCTCTTTGTCTCTGAGAATTATTGCAAATATATATTTTATTTTTCTTAAAACTTATAGATGATGAGTCAGACTACTCTGTGACTATCTCTCTTCCTCTGACTTATTTCACTCAACATAATATATTCCTATGCATGTACATCCATGTATAGGAAAATTATATTACTTCATCTCTCCTGATGGCTGAATAATATTCCATTGTGTATATGTACCACAGATTCTTTAGCCACTCATCTGTTGAAGGGTATCTTGGTTGCTTACAGTCTGACTATTGTAAATAGCACTGCAATGACTATATGTGTGAGGAAGGGATTTTTGTATTGTATTTTTGAGTTCCTAGGGTTGGTATAGCTGGGTCATATGGGAGCCCAATATCCAGTTTTTGGAGGAATCTTCATATCGCTTTCCATAAAGGACAGACTAGATGGCGTTCCCACCAGCAGTGAATAAGAGTTCTTTTCTCTCCACATCTCCGCCATCACTGCTTGTTCTCATACTTCTTGATGTGTGCCAATCTCTGTGCATGAGATTGTATCTCATAGTTGTTTTTATTTGCATCACCCTGGTCATTAGTGGTTGTGGAGCATTTTTATGTGCCTTTTGTCCATTTCTATTTCTGCTTTGAAAAAGTGTTCATTTCTTCTCATGATGTTTTGACGGGATTAGATTTTTTTCTTATAAAGTTCCATCAATGCCTTGTATATTTTGAATATTAGCACCTTATCTATGGGCATTGAGAGAATAGTTTCTCCTACTCAGTGGGTAGCTCTTGTGTCCTGAGCACTATTTCTTTTGACGTGAAGAAGCTACTCAGCTTAATATATTCCCATCTGTTTATGTTCCACTTGTTTGGAGAATGCTTTTTCCTCCTTAAAGATGTCTTTAGTCCCAATGTCACGAGTATTTTACCTACGTGTTGTTCTATATACCTTCTGGTTTCAGGTCTGATATCAAGGTCTTTAATCCATTTGGATTTTATTTTTATACATGGTATTACCTGGGGTTCTGAGTTTGCTTGTTTGCTAGTAGCTAACCAGTTGTGCCACCACCACTTGTTGAAGATGCTTTCCTTGCTTTATTTAGGATTTCTTGCCTGATTATCAAAAAATAGGTGATTGTATGTCTGGGAAACATTCTCTGAGTAATTAAGCATATTCAAATGATCTGGTGGTCTAGTTTTATTCCAATACCATGCTGTTTTGATAAATATTGTTTTGTAATACATTTTAAAATTGGGGAAAATAATGCCTCCCATATTCATTTTTCCAAGGATTGCTTTAGCTATTCGAAGGTGTTTACTGTTACAATGAATTTCAGAAGTGTTTGATCCACATCTTGGAAGAATGTAAAGGGTATGTTTAGAGGGACTGCATCAATCTGTACAATGCTTTGAGGAGTATTGCTATTTTAATTATGCTAATCCTGCCAATCCATGAGCAGGGCATGTGTTTCCATTTCACGTGTCCTCTCTTATTTCTTGGAGAAGGGTTTTATAGTTTTCTTTGTATAGGTTCTTCACGTCTTTAGTCAAGTTGACTCCAAGATAACTAATGTGAATAGGGTTGTTTTCTTAATGGCCATTTCTTCCCTATCATTATTGGTGTATAAAAAGGCGATTGAATTTGTGCACTAATTTTGTAGCCTGCCACATTGCGACATGAACCTATTGTTTCTAGAAGCTTTTTCGTAGAGTCTTTAGGATTTCTAAGTAGAGTATCACGTCATCTGCAAACAGATGCTTGACTTCTCCCTTTTCGTTTTTTGTTTTGTTTTGTTTTTGGGTCACATCTGTTTGACGCTCAGGGGTTACTCCTGGCTATGTGCTCAGAAATCGCTCCTGGCTTGGGGGGACCATATGGGACACAGGGTGATTGAACTGCGATCTGTCCTACAGTAGTGCTCACAAGGCAGACACCTTACCTCTAGCACCACCTTCCTGGCCCAAGACTTCTTCCTTTTCTATATGAATTCCCTTGATTTTTTTTTTTTTGCCTAATAGCTATAGCAAGTACTTCCAGTAATATATTGAAGAGGGGTGGTGAGAGAGGATAGACTTGTCTTGTACCAGAATTTAGAGGAAAGGCTTTTAGTTGTTCTCCATTGAGAATAACATTTGCCATTGGATTGTGGTAGAAAGACTTAACTATATTGAGAAAGGTTCCTTTCATTTCCATATTGCTGAGAGTTTTTATATCAAGAATGGGTGTTGGACCTTATCAAATGCTTTCTCTGCGTCTATTAATATGATTATTTGATTTTTATTTTTCTTGTTCTTGATGTTGTGTATGATGTTGATAAATTTACGGATGTTAAACCAGCCTTGCATTCCTGTGATGAAACCTACTTGATCATAGTGAATGATCTTCTTGATGAGTCATTGGATCCTATTTGCCAGGATTTTGTTGAGGATCTTTGCATCTGTGTTCATCAGGATATTGATCTGTAATTTTTTTTGGCAGAATCTCTGTCTGCTTTTTGTATCAAGTTGATGTTGGCTCATAAAATCTGTTTGGAAGTAAGTGTTCCCTTTTTTCAATTTCATGAAAGAGCCAGACCAGGATTGGTAGTAATTCCTCTTGAGAGGTTTGAAATAATTCATTAGTCAATCCAGCTGGGCTTGGGCATTTGTTTTCGAGCATTTGATTACTGTTTGAATTTCCTCAATAGTAACAGGGATGTTTAGATATGCTATATCCTCCTTATTCAACCTTATTCAACCATGGAAGGTTATAAGAGTCCAAGGATTTATCCATTTCTTTGAAATTCTCATGTTTGGTGGCATAAAGTTTCTCAAAGTAGTCTCTAATTACCCTTTGAATCTCTGCAATATCTTTAGTGATCTCCCCCCTTTAACAGGTTATTTCTAACAGGTTATCAAGTTTCTCTCTCTTTGTGAGTTTTGCCAATGCTTTATCAATCTTATTTATTCTTTCATAGCACCAACTTCTGCTTTTGTTGATCGTTTGGATTGTTTTTTGGGTTTCCACTTCATTGATTTCTACTCTAATTTTTGTTATTTCTTTCTGTCTCCTTATTTTTGGTCCTTTTGTTGATCATTTTCTAATTTTATAAGTTGCATCATTAGGCTATTGAGGTATGCCCCTTCTTTCTTCCTGATGTGTGCTTGCAAAGCTATACAATTACCTTTCAATACCACTTTTGCTCTGTTCCATAGTTTCTGATAGTTTGTGTCTTCATTGTCATTTGTTTCCAGGAAAGATTTGATTTCCTCTTTGATTTCATATTGGACCCTCTGGCTGTTCAGTAGTAGGCTGTTTAATTTCCAGCTGTTAACATACTTCTCTGTCCCTTTGTAGTTCACATCTAATTTCAGAGCCTTGTGGTAAACAAAGGTAGCCTGAAAAATTCCTATCCTCTTGGTTTTATGGAAGTATGTTTTATATGGCAGCATGTGGCTTATCCTGAAGATTAATCCATGTGCATTGGAGAAGAATATGTATCCAGGTTTCTGGGGATGAAGTGTCTCATATATATATATATATATATATATATATATATATATATATATATATATATATATATATATATATCTCCAGGTTTCTGGGGATGAAGTGTCATATGACACTTCATCCCCAGAAACCTGGAGATGTCATATACATCTACTAGGCCTCTTTCTTCCATTTTCCTTTCAGGTCTAGTATATTTTTGTTGGATTTCAGTCTGGTTGACTTATCAAGTATTGACAGACCGTGTTGAGGTCTCCCACAATTATTGTGTTATTATTGATGTCCTCTTTCAAATATGTCAATAATTGTATTAGATATCTTGCTGGTGTCTTATTGGGTGCATATATGATTAGTCGTGTGATTTCTTCCTGTTGCACCTATCCCTTTATTAGTATTATGTGTCCATATTAGTCCCTTACAAATTTTCTGTGTCTAAAGTTTGTGTCATCTGATATTTAAGATGGCCACCACAATGTTTTTTCTTCTCTCTTTTTTTTTTGTCCAGGGGAAATAGGGGAATGGCGAGGGGGCCTGCCAAGCCCCCCAGCACCCCTAAAGCTAGGAAGAGTGCCATGTGGCCTGGGGTGTCCCCTAACCCCAGTACCTGGGCAGAGCTTGTCTCCAGGATCAAGGCACCGGAAGCCAGCTTTCTGCCCAGCCCCTCCTTTTGCTCCTCCTCCCTAGTGTAGGGATGGGTGGGAAGCTTGGAGACCCCTAATGGAGTCCACCTGAACCCACAGCAGGCCAGCCAAGTGGGCACTCAGGACAGGTTTAGCATCCAGTGGAAATAGGGGAATAGCACTCCCCAAACTAGGAAGATACCATGCGGCCCTGGGTGTCCCCTAACCTCAGTACCTGGGCAGAGTTGGTCTCCAGGATCAACACAGCTTTTTTAAGGGTGTTCTTTGCTTGAATGATTTTCTTCCAGCCTTTGATTTTGAGTCTATGTTTTTTTCTGACTATTTGTATGTGTTTTTATAGGTAGCAGAAAGTTGGTTTCATCTTTTTAATCCATTTTGTCACTCTGTGTCTCTTAATTGTTGATTTAGCCTATTGACATTGAGGGAGATGATTGCCATGTTTTGTTTTGTTTTGTTTTATTATGGGTTTTAATATCATCTTTGTGTATAGGTTTGTTGTGTCTATTGATCTGTCTTGTCTTAAAGTAGACCTTTCAGTTTTTCGTTTAAGGCTGCTTTTGCATCTACAAATTTTCTGAGCTGTTGCTTATCTGTGAAGCTATGTATCCTTCGTTCAAATCTGTATGTGAGTCAGGCTGGGTACAGCATTCTAGATGAAGCATCCATTTCATTCAGTGTTGTCACAATATCCCACCTCTGTCTTCTGGCCTTGAGAGTTTCTTTTGACATGGCTGTTGTCACTCTTAAAGATGCTCCTTTGAATGTAATTTCCCTTTTGCGTCTATGCTACTTTTAGTATTCTATCTCTATTTGTAGGATTCGTAATTGTGAAAAGGATGTGTCTTGGGATGCTTTTCTTCAGGCCTCTTTTAGCTGGTACTCTTTGGGCATGCAGCATTTGATTGCATGCAGTCTTTAGCTCTGGGAGTTTCTCTGTGATGATGTCTTTGACTGTTGATTCTTACTGGGGATCTCGTTCCTGAGCCTCTGGGACTCCAATAATTCATATGTTCTTTCTGTTGAGTTTATCAAATAATTCTATTTTCATCTTTTTACATTGTTTGAGTACTTTTTCCACAGTATGATCTTTTGTCTTAAGGTTCTTTTCTAATCTCTTCTGCTGTATGGAGGTGTTCTACATTTCATCTTCCAGTTCACTGATTCTGTCATTGGCTGCTGTTATCCTGTTAGAGAGGCTTTCCATAGAAGTTTTCTGTTCAGCTTATGAAATTTTCTGATTTCTTTGTGTTCTGTTCAGTTAGAGCTATGCTTTCTTTGTTTGTTTGTTGCTTTTTTTTTGGTTTTGTTTTGGTTTTGGTTTTTGGGTCACACCCGGCAGTGCTCAGGGGTTATTCCTGGCTCTATGCTCAGAAATCAATTCCTGGCAGACTCAGGGGACCATATGGGATGCCAGGATTCGAATCACTGACCTTCGGCATGCAAGGCAAGTGCCTTACCTCCAGGCTATCTCTCTGGCCCCCTATATATTCTTTGATTTTCATGAGGATCCTCCATATTTCTATTCTAAACTCCTTCTCTGAGAGATTAATCAGATAGTTGGTATGTTTTTTTAGGTCATCACAGCTATCATCTTCATTCTTTGTGCATGGTGTTTGCTTGTGATATTTCCCCACTGTCACTCTTGTAGTGTAATTTTTTTCCTGTGTGTTATAGTGGTGTTCATTAGTTAGAAAGAGCTCATTTCCATGAAGCAAAGTGGAATAGCCATGCTCTTCTGGAGCCTCTAGGAGACAGTTTTTGCTGGTCCTTTCTTGGCCCCCTCAGGAGAGCTTCAAGGGACAGAAGAGTAGAGAAGCACACAAAGTCAACAGGTCCTGTCAGTCTCTCCCAGCTGGTAATCTCACAGCAGGAGGAAACTTCTCCCACCTGCCTTCACAGACAAAGGATCTGCCTTTCTGCTGGGGCAATTCTGGTAGCTGGTTTTTACTCACTCTTCTTGACAGTTTTTGCTGGGTCCTTCAGGAGAGTTTCAGGAGACAGAAGAGTAGAGAAACATACAAAGGCGACAGGTCCCCTCAGTCTCTTTCAGTTGGTAATCTCACAGCAGGGGCAGATCCTCCCACCTCATACCATTACTTTTTAAAACCCTTGTGGTTGTCATACTTTCTTTGCCCACTTCTATATATTTTGGTGATATAGATTTTATGTATATACTTGTTTCTTTGTAAATATTTCCTTTCACTTACCACAGTTTGACATGGCTTTATATTGTATTTAGTTGAATACTATATATATATACTATATATATGGTATATATATAGTATATATAGTATTCAACTAAATATATATATATATTTTTTTCCTTTGTTTATTTGTACCAATAGAACCCGGTTCAGAATATTCATTATCTTGTAGTTGCTGTACTACTAGACTACAGTTCATAGCAATAATACCTTTGCTCTTGAATTTTACTTTGTATGGAAAGCAGAAAAGATCAATTTAAGTGCTTGTGATCACTTATCTTAACAGAGCACATACTGGTATTCTGATGATAATAAATGCTTTCTGGTGGAAGATTCTCCAGTCCATTTTTTCTCCATGGATGTATATGAAATCTATCATGCTGAGTGAAATAAGTCAGAGGGAGAGAGATAGACACAGAATAATCTCACTCATCTATGAGTTTTAAGAAATATAAGACATTATTGTAATAATAACCATAGACAATAGAGATGAGGAGTGGAAGGACTAGCTCACAATATGAAGCTCACCACCAAGAGTGGTGAGTGCAGGAAGAGAAATAACTACACTGACAACTATGGTGACAATACCAATGAGTGAGAGAAGTTGAATATCTGTCTTGAATACAGGTGGGGGAGGAGGGATATTGGGGTCATTGTTAATGAGAATGTAGCACTGGTGAAGGGGAATGTTTTTTTTTTATGACTGAAACCTAATTACAATCATGTTTGTAATCAAGGTGCTTAAGTAAAGATAATATTAACAAAGTTTCTCCAATTTTGAAGAATGTATCTAAATTCTGAGAAGAAAAGTTTAAGTGTGTGAAGAGTTAGGAAAGTGTGCTTGGGGAACATCTCAGAAGATTTAATGGGGACATCTATATTTTCTTTGTATGTTTAATTCCTCAATAGTTATACCTCTTAGTGTGTTCATTTCCAAATGTAAAGGTAGCTTCCTCCATACCTTTTTAAGCATTTTTTAAATTTTAAATTTTTTTTATTTTTTAGAAATTTCTCTATATATAACTTTTTTAATTTTGCATGTTTGGATCCTGCTTGGTACTAAATTCAAGAAGTAAATGTTCTGCGTGGGATAAAAATGCAGGTCAAAACCAGGTAATAGAGATTGTATAGCTTGTCATTCTTACCCCCAAATGCACGAGCAATATAATATGGCACTATTCCCTTTTGCATAGGCATACTAAAATGGGGGAAATCTTATGCATAGAAATAAGCTTTTATCTAATATAGATAAGAACCCATAAATTTTATAGTACAGGGGCAACACCCACCCTAAACATGTGTCATAGGGACTTGACTTAGACTCCATGTGATCAAACAGTGAACATCAACCCCGAACCCCAGGTCCCAACCATAGAATTGACACAGTTCCCTGCAACAGTACCAGGAACTAAACTCCCCCTGGGTAGTTCCTAATACGCTCTGGCACCAACTTGCGCCAGGGTGAGACGACATCCTGAAAACAAGGAAACAGTAAGAACTTGATCTAAGAGCATATTGCCCTGCCTTATCACCTAACTGTAAGATGAAAACAGAGACACTCAGTCCTTTGATCCGGGAAAAAAATCAAGATCACTAATTACAGAAGACTGATTTTGACTACCACGACTGGGTATATCACTTTGGCCTCCCAAACAAATATTTGATATGTGCATGTTGTGAAACCAATTAATGAGGTTGTGGTATGTAGGGCTCGTTTATTCTAATTGCCTGGGACCAGTAAGAAAGACCCTAACCTAGGCTTAGGCATAGATTTGTACAAAAACCAAGATCTCTAATAGCAGAGGTTTGACTTTGACAACTGTCACTGAGCAGAACTTCTGGAACCATAAGAAAGACTATATTCTAGGCATTATCCTAGGATCTGTGAAAAAACGAAGATCACTGATTACAACTGATTACAACAACCTTGATGGAGCAGAACTTCTAGAACCATAAAGAAAGACTATATCTTAGACTTCCTCCTATTAGCTGTACAAATACCAAGATTTCTAATTACAGAGAAATGATTTTGTCATCCACAACTGTGCAGAATGTTTCCTGGCACCATAAAAATACATAAACTTATGTGTATATAATACATCGGGGAAAATCTGACAAGAACAAAACATACATTGAGGAGTGCAATAAAAGACCTAGAGAAAATGTCAGAGAAAGAACAAGGACCACAGGGTTGTATGGGTGATGCTAAGACATATATGCTTCATCTTTTGGATACTAGTGATGGGAAAGATGGATTGACGTGGCAAA
>PVKC010048651.1:0-10859 GCA_004027635.1 Crocidura indochinensis | reverse complement strand
CCATTAAAAATTTTTACCATTTTATTTATTTATTTTGGGTTTTGGGGCCACACCTGGTGACGGTCAAGAGTTACTCCATGTTATGCGCTCAGAAATCGCTCCTGGGTTGGGGGACCATATGGGAGGCCAGGAGATTGAATCTCAGTCAGTCCTAGGTTAGTGCGTGCAAGGCAAACGCCCTACCACTTGAAATTAATATACTATCATAAAACCCTAAAGAACTTCTTTGTTTTATACTAGCAGTATCTTCTTCCAATTATCTCATCTAAATAAGACAAAAATACATTTATAAGTTTAGAAGGTAGATGATCGTCACTACGATGATGACAAAGACAATTACAATAATATTTGTTCTATCTTGCAGTACATTTTTTGCTTAGCATATACAGTAGTACAGCTTTAACAGATGCTGCTTTCTCAGACAATAGATTTAAATAGAGGAACAATAAAAAAAAAAAAAAGTCAAATTTGGGGCCTGGAGCGATAGCACAGCAGTAGAGAGTTCTCAGCTGACCCAGGAGAGACCGGGGTTCAATCCTCAGCATTTCATGTTGTTTCCCCAGACCTGTCAGTAGTGATTTCTGAGGGTAGAGTCAGGACTAGCCCCTGAGCGACCAAAAGCCAAAATAAATAATTTGGGGGAGGGGGATTTGGGGCCACACCCGACAGTGCTCAGGGGTTACCCCTGGCTATCTGCTCAGAAATTGCTCCTGGCAGGCACGGGGGACCATGGGACGCCCGGATTTGAGCCAATCACATTAGGTCCTGGATCAGCTGCTTACAAGGCAAACACTGCTGTGCTCTCTCTCCGGCCCCAAAAATAAATAGATTTTTAAAAAAGAAAATGGGGAGGGGGGCGGGAGATAGCATGGAGGTAAGGCGTTTGCCTTTCATGCAAAAAGGAAAAAGGTCATCGGTTCGAATCCCGGTGCCCCATATGGTCCCCCGTGCCTGCCAGGAGCAATTTCTGAGCATGGAGCCAGGAGTAACTCCTGAGCACTGCCGGGTGTGACCCAAAAACCAAAAAAAAAAAAAAAAGAAAGAAAAGAAAATAGGGAGCCGAGCGGTGGCGACCTGGTTTCCCATATGGTCCCCCAAGCCAGGTGCAGTCGACTTCTGAGCACATAGCCAGGAGTAACCCCTGAGCATCACCGGGTGTGGCCCAAAAAACAAACAAATAAATAAATAAATAAAATAAAAAAGAAAATAAATCAAATTAAAACGCAAAAAAATAAAAAAAGCTTTCACTTGAAAGATTTGTTTTGTTTTGATTTTTTGGTTTTTGGGCCACACCTGGCAGCGCTCAGGAGTTATACTCCTGGTTCTATGCTCAGAAATTGCTCCTGGCAGGCTCGAGGAACATATAGAATGCTGGGATTTGGACCACCGTCCTTCTACATGCAAGGCAGATGCCCTACCTCCATGCTATCTCTCTGGCTCCTTAAAAGTTTTTTATACAATGGAACAATATTACAGTGGGTAGGACGCTTGCCCTTGCACATGGCTAATCCTGGTTTGATCCCAGGTATTCAATACTCAGATCCCCCAAGGCTGCCAAGAGTGATTCCTAAGTGCAGAGCCAGGTAACCCCTGAGCACTGCTGGGAGTGAACCAAAAACAACAAAAAAATTTTTGATACCTCTACTTTGACATAATGTATAAACCAGATTAACTCTTCATTCTGAAATTCATCAAGCTAATAATTAACATCCTATATCCTCACCCTCATCTTCCTTGCATCTATTGTCTCCTTTTGTTACTGTATTCTTTTTCTTATTAATATATTTATTTAAACACCTTTATTACAAACGTGATTATAGTTGGCTTTTAGTCATGTAAAGAACACCCCCCCTTCACCAGGCTACTGTATTCTTTTTTTTTTTTTTTTTTTTTTTTTTTTTTTTTTTTTTTTTTTTTTTTTTTTTTTTGGTTTTTTATGCCCCGTTTGATGCTCAATGGTTACTCCTGGCTAAGCGCTCAGAAATTGCCCCTGGCTGGGGGGACCAAATGAGATGTGGGTTATGAAACCACAGTCCTTCCTTGGCTAGCGCTTACAAGGCAGACACCTTACCTCTAGTGCCACCTCACCGGCCCTCAGGCTACTGTATTCTTATGACAAAACACATTGGGTCAATAACAGTGTATGGGAGAGAAAAGGATAAATCAAGAAATGACAATTCTAAGGCCTGAGAGGTAGCACAAGCAGTAGGTGTTTGCCTATACAAGCTAACAGGACAGACCGTGGTTTGATACAAAATAAATAAATAAATAAATAAATAAATAAATAAATAAATAAATAAATAAACAAATAAAAAGGAAATGATAGTTCCTTTTTTCTTCTTTCTCTCTTTTGCTTTCTTTCTTCTTTCTTTCTTTCCTTCCTTCCTTCCTTCTTTCTTTTTTTTTTTTTTGTTTTTTGTTTTTTTGTTTTTGGTCCACACCCAGTGACGCTCAGGGGTTACTCCTGGCTATGTGCTCAAAAATTGCTTCTGGCTTGGGGATTGATCCAGCCTAGGCTAGCGTATGCAAGTCAGGCGCCTTAACGCTTGCGTCATCGCTCTGGCCCCAGGAAATGACAATTCTAAGGTCAGTAACAGTAAAAAAAATTTTTAAGGGCCGGAGAGATAGCATGGAGGTAAGCATTTGTTTGCCTTGCATGCAGAAGGACTGTGGTTCGAATGCGGGCATCCCATTTGGTCCCCCGAGCCTGCCAGGAGCGATTTCTGAGCATAGAGACAGGAGGAACCCCTGAGCACTGCCGGGTGTGACCCAAAAAAAAGTATTTTAAGAGTAAAATTCTAATTTGACAACTGCTTATAAATTGTTTCACAGCTCAATAACAATTCATTTGGTATGTCGGATCGGAGCTATAGCACAGCGGTAGGGCATTTGCCTTTCAAGTGCCTGATCTAGGATGGACCTTGGTTCAATCCATGGTGTCCCATATGATTCCCCAAGCCAGGAGCGATTTCTGAACGTATAGCCAGGAGTAACCCCGGATGTGTCCCCCAAAAAAAATTCATTTGGTATGTTCCAATTTTATGAATGTGGAATAAAACCAGAACCACAATATTTATTGATCATTTTTTCAACTAAAAGAGAATAAAATTTAGCAAAATATATAAAGAAACATTAAAAAAAATAAATGTACTTTCCTATACCCAAAAATGTTTTATTCTTATAAAGGCTTTGTGAAAATGCACACACATACCAATAGGCACAGATACATCACTAATTTCCAGTAGAAATGTTATACAAATGAGTTTTTTAGGGAGGGGTTCTCCCAAGCACAACTCAGACGATGAAGGGGGCCTCTCCCAGAGATTCTTGGCTAAGTGGATCAAGGCTTCAACATCAGAACCCAAGGACATACTGCTCAGACAAGGCAGTATTTGGGCTTATCTGGGTCATCCTGGAGATGATCAGGAGTCTCGAGGGTGGCAGTCAGTGACTCAGGGGGATCACATTATCCCAGGGATCCAACCAGGATCAACTGCATGCAAGGCATGCAATTTTTGCCCTGTAAAAACTCCCCAGTTCTAAAAAAAAAAAAAACTCCCCAGTTCTAACATGAGTTTGTTTTCTTTTCTTAATTTTTTAAAAGAGAAGCCACATCCAGAGGCATCCAGTAGCCATGTAGTACTGGGATCAAATTTAGGACACTACACATGCTAATATGTTCTACCACTTGAGTTTTTTTCTCCAGCTTTAAAAAATGGTTTTTTGGGGGCCCGGGAGATAGCATGGAGGTAAGGCGTTTCCCTTTCATGCAAAAGGTCATCGGTTGGAATCCCGGTGCCCCATATGGTCCCCCGTGCCTGCCAGGAGCAATTTCTGAGCATGGAGTCAGGAGTAACCCCTGAGCGCTGCTGGGTGTGACCCAAAAAAACAAACAACAACAAAAACAAAAAAACAAAAAAACAAAAAAAAAAATGGTTTTTTGGTTTTTTGGTTTTAATCTTTATTCTTTATTGAGTGACAGAGCTCTCCAAAAGTTAGGTGTGTGCACCAGCCCTGAGCATTGAAAAATGGTTTTTGAGTCATACATTAGTGAGTTTGATAGTAAAATAATGCCACAGATGAAAATTATAGCAAGTGAAAGTTTTAAGTTAAATTCTAAAATTCACAATTAAATCTTCTCCATAAGTATCTCAGAGCGATTTCTGAGCTTTATTCATTATGGTGCCAGAGTTTCATACAAGTAAGGCTCAACTACTGAGTTACATCCTGACCACTATATCCACTCTTATCTATTTTAATTGGGTGGAGTTTTTTGTTTGTTTTTTTTTTGGTTTTGGTTTTTCGGCCACACCCAATGATGCTCAGTGTTACTCCTGGCTTGGGAGACCATATAGGATGCTGGGGATTGAACCATGGTCTGTCCTAGGCTAGTGCACGCAAGACAGATGCCTTACCACTGTGCCACCACTCTGGCACCCCATTCTTATCATTTTGTGTGTGTGTGTGTGTGTGGTTTTTGGATCACACCCGGCAGTGCTCAGGGGTTACTCCTGGCTCCATGCTCAGAAATTGCTCCTGGCAGGTATGGGGGACCGTATGGGGCACCGGGATTTGAACCGATGACCTTTTGCATGAAAGGCAAATGCCTTACCTCCATGCTATCTCCTAGGCCCCCCATTCTTATCATTTTAAAGAGATAAAATAACTCTGACTTCAAATTACCTACAAAACTGTAATAAAATAATATATTTTTTACTCTATTGTATTCCTTTTGTCACACTCTAAACTCCTATTCTCTTCTTTCTTTTACTTTGATTTTCAGATAGTATTTATAAATCAATCCCTTAGTCTCTGTCCTGTTTCATCTCTATATATTTTGTTTTTGTTTTTATTTTTTTTTTTTTTTACCCAGCAGTGTACACCTGGCAGCAGACTCTACGCATGCCTGGCTCTGCGCTCAGAAATTACTCCTGGCAGGCTCAGGGGACCATATGGGATGCCAGAATCAAACCTGGGATGGCCATGTGCAAGGCAAACCCTACCTGCTGTGCTATTATTCTGGCCTCTGTGTCATAATATTTAATACCCAATCCTTAGGGACTCATCTGTAACCTGCACAAATTTGCTTCTGTCTAAATCTGACTTAACTTAGTGCAACACACTTATTAAAAACCCAAACATGACCCCCTAATAAAATTTCCCCCAAATAAGGTGACTTTCACTTAAATTCTATCCTAAAACTACCAGATTCACAGCTCCTTCTTTTACTTCCATATTTATTACCAAACACAATAGATTCATTCCTTACAAAGTTCCTAGTATTGTCCTTCCTTCCTATTTCCTCACTGTTTCATTATCTCCCACAAATATTATTATAGCCTCATAGCTGTGTCACTTTACCTACTTCCAACCTCTCCACATTTGATCCAACATAAATTGAGTTGTCAGAAATCAACATTTCAATTTGTCAACTCAGAAACCCACAGTGCCTCCCTACTGTTTCAAATCCAAACTCCTAGGGCCAACTGTTCTAGCTAGTTACAATGTAATGGCACTTTTTAAAAAAAAAAAAAAAAAACAACAAAGGCACTTTTTTTTAACTTAGCACAGCAGTTGTTAGCTCCTCATACATTCCTCTAAGTTTTCACATTTCATTTGTTTCAAGACCCTGCAATTGATAGACTGTAAGCGCTGTGGATATTTGTTGGATTTTTTTTGTTTGTTTTTCTTTGTTTTTTTTTGAGGGTGGGAGGTCATACCAGTAGTGCTCAGTATAACTCCTCCTCGTCTGCAGTCAGGGACCACTCCTCATGAGGCTTGAAAACCATATGAGGTGTCAAGGAATGATTTGGGTCAGCCACATCCAAGGCAAGCAGCCTAACTGCTGTACTACCGTTACAGCCCCTATAAGTATTTGAGTCCAAATGTAAAGAATTTGATTTGAAACTAGTTTCTACCACTTATGAAATAAATCATATTAACCAAGTCATTTAACTATCTACTTAACATAAACACTAACCACACCCTCCTAAGGTTATTATGAAAATTAATAAAATACACTTAAATCACAAAGCTAATGTCCAGCACATTATAACATGATCAATAAATGTTAACTCATGTGTATATTATAGCAAGGTCACTCTGATCTAGACAAGTTAGTCTGAATGCTCTCCCAGAGGCATTACATTGCATTTACTTCCCCTATTCTTTTTTTTTTCCAGGGCAGGGAATGGAAGGGGGAACATATCTGGCAGTGTACTCAAGGCTTACTCTTGGCTCTACACTCAAGGATCACTCCTGGCAGGTTTTGGGTGCCATATATGGTGCAGGGGATAGATCTAGAAAGGCTCGGTGCAAGGCAGCACCTTACCCACTGTATTAGTGCTCTGTCCCCAGTGTCCTTATTTTTATATTGAAAGTCTCTGAAATTCATAACTATATTTGTTTATAATGCTAACCACATATAAGTGGTAGCTCCCAAACTATGACTAAATAGACAATAGAGAGCTAGGAAGTAAATAAATACTTTTGGAAAGGTTTAAGCAGCTGAAATAACTTTTAAAAAATCGAGTTTGGTCCCCCAAGCCAGGAGCGACTTCTGAGCACATAGCCAGAAGTAACACCTGAGCAATACGGGCTGTGGCCCAAAAAAAATCGAGTTTGGGGGCTGGTGAGATAGCATGGAAGTAGTGAGTTTGCCTTTCATGCATAAGGAAGGTGGTTCAAATCCCTCATGGTCCCTCATGCCTGCCAGGGTCGATTCCTGAGCGTAGAGCCAGGAGTAGCCCTGAGTGCTGCCGGGTGCGAGTTTGATTTGAGCACAGTTGCAATTTGACGTCAGTTATCAAGTTACATACTATATTTTTAATTTCTGTTCAAAATATTTAAAACTGATGCTGAGAGGCTGAAGCAACAGCAAAATGGGTAGAGTATTTGTCTTGCATGCTGCAG
Organism: Crocidura indochinensis; assembly: GCA_004027635.1. Classification (NCBI taxonomy): domain Eukaryota; kingdom Metazoa; phylum Chordata; class Mammalia; order Eulipotyphla; family Soricidae; genus Crocidura; species Crocidura indochinensis. The sequence continues at coordinate 3,947 of PVKC010048651.1, read as the reverse complement.
ACCTATGTTCAAACCCTGGCATCCCATATGGTCCTGCAAGCCTGCCAGGAGTAATTTCTGAGCAAAGAGCCAGGAGTGTGTGTGGCACAAAACAAACAAAAAAGCCCTGATGCTAAGAGTACAACACAGTGTACTCAAGAGAGTGTGCAAACAGCAAACACCAAAACTTAAAGTGCTAGATTACTTCACTGAACACCCACCTAGGAATGTGAACAAGCCCCAGGCATCACATCACCAAAGTAGATAAGGGAAGAAACATATAATAATAATAATAATAATAATAATAATAATAATAATAATAATAAATTAAATTTTAAAAAGTCAGAGAGCAGTGGTTAAGATGCTTGTGCCTTGCCTGCAGTTGACCCCTATTCAATCTCTAGCACCATATGATACCCTGAGCCCTGCCAGTAGCCCCTAGACACAGAAAGAAGAGGAAACAATGAGCACTGCTTGGTGTAGTCCCCAAACTCAAAAGTAAATAAAACAGGGACTAGAGATAGCCTGGAGGTAAGGCATCTGCCTTCCAGGCAGAAGGACAGTGGTTCCTAATCTTGGCATCTCATATGGTCCACCGTGCTTGCCAGGGGCAATTTCTGAGCATAGAACCAGGAGTAACCCCTGAGCACAGCAGGTGTGACCCCAAAAACAAACAAACAAAAAAAAAAACAATTAAAAAAGTAAATAAATAAAGATTACCAAAAATTAGACTAGAATTCCAGCTCTCACTTTATAGTCTCTCCAAAATCACAAGTTCAAATATCTTCACAGATTTCTTTTCCCTGCATAGTAATTTGTCCCTGACACCTAGGTCAAAACTCTTTTCACTGTACCATGCACCATCTCAAATGATTTCTTCTATGCTTACTTATACTACAAAGAAAAATCAACAGTATCACATGAACTCCTCACAGAACAATTGAGTATAATAACATGGTGTGGTTAACACTGCCATATTTTTGGCTGTTTCCAAGAACATTTGTGAGGAATAGAGGTTTCAAGCCAGATATAGAGCATTTCTTAACACAATTACTTTTGTTCTAGAAATAAGGCTTCCTTCATCTGATTTTTATAAAATTTAAAATTCACATTTTCACTGATTTATTTAATGAACTACACAAATACACATATCTATGCAGCGACATCCCCAACAATAGTTTAAGCAATTCACATTTCAGATAAAAATGTCATCTATTCTAGGCTCATCCACATATGATAGAATCTGTTCTTAATATAGAATCAGACTTTGAGTTGGAAGGAACCTTGAAGATCACTTCTCATTTTACGGAAGAAACTGATCCCCATCAGGACCTACCCAAGGTCATAGTTCTACATAAGAACCCAGGTCTAGAATAGAATGTTTTCAAAAGATCTTTTTTTAAAAACAATAGTATTCAGTGAGACACTTTAGTTTGTCTTTCTCTATTTCTTAAGTACAACTTTTTGTATGAGGAACTTCTGAAACTTACAGAAAGGAAACAGAAAAAAACTAAACTAATTTTTTTAATCTATCACTAAGTCACTGTTCCTAAAAATGTAGCAGAAGTTAAGGGGAAACTGCACACCACACACACACACACACACACACACACACACACACACAAACACACACACCACAAACAGTAACACTTTGTAACAAAACTCCATAAATCTATGGATATAATATATATCGGAAGAGAGAAAATACAACCATAAATTAAGGATAGACATAATATCATAATTTGTATAACACATTAGATAATTACTTATAAGTAGAAAGAAGTTTACAAACATGCAACTTTCAAGGACAAATTTTAATCAACAGACTTCAACTACTGAAGAGTGTCAATATATTTTGAAATTTTATTTTGATTACAGGTACTTAAGGGATGCTAGAAATTTTTTCCTACTGCTATTTCACTTTTTCAAAGTATGTTTTGAAATTGTTTGAAAGACAAAGATTTGAGGTAATTTTTGATCAAACCCAATAAAAAAAGCAAACTTTCTTCAAACATTAGTAAGAGAAGTAAAGGCTATCATCTAGTCATGATTGTGAGAATATATGAAAATAAAATCTCCATCATGGTTATAATCTGATAAGTACTAGGCTTTCACCTGTGTTTTTTTCTACACACAAAAAAAGCATATATCATAAATCCATTTACCTGTAGGAATATGTTTCTTAACTCATGAGGATCACCTCGCTTGGTTGTCTGCACCTGTAAAAGGGAAAAATAAAAATGCCAGTTAATACTTCACCAGAGATCACACAATCTCTTTAGATTAAAGCTCAGACACTACCAATCAATTCTCTTATCATTTTATAAGGGCATTTAGTTTAAAACAAGCCATAAGCAACTATACTGATAACAACTGTCAAACTTACAGGCTGGAAAGATAGGTGTGAATAGTGTGAGTGAGATAGGGCAAATCAACCAGGTAGATTTTCTCTAGAAAGGGAAGGAAGGCGGTGGATGGAGATCAATCTATGGTTCTCTATAACAGATACTAGCTACACAGTAGCAGTCACCCGAGATCAATTCCAGAGGCCCACAAGAGGAGAGCAACAGGACAACTGAAACATCCAAATTAATGGCCTGGCCTAGCAGTCTTTCTTCCCCATGCAAAGGCAATCCTGAATATAATTACCTCCTCGTCCTTCTCTTTTTCTCCACCCAACCTAGAAGATGAACGCAGCTACATTTCCAAACACTATCCACACACTGCCACCTGCAGCGCCAATGCCAACTATTGTCCCCAGTCCTACAGAGGCCCCAAATTGCCCAGATATTTATCCCCTCCCCCACCGCAATACACAGATGCCTTAGGTACCCGGCTTTGCATGCTATTTCTCCACGCGCTATCAGATGCCTTTCCAACTCCAGTCTCACGATCTTAGGCACCCAGAGCAAGGCACAACTCTTTCGTTAGTGACCCACGGTCCTTGGAAACCCCTCAAACTCACAATCTCGTCCCACTTCCCCTCCCCCAGCACGGCATCCTCTTCCTCCATTCCATGCCCCGCACAGCTTTTTCCCACCCGCGTGCTAGAGCCCCCAGGACGCGTGATCCAAGAACCAGGCAAAGAAGGAAATGGGAAGAGGCGATGGGCTGGCGGGCAGGGTCCCTGGAATGTCTCCTAGGCAAAAAAAAGCAGCAGCAGAGAGTTGGAGTCACCTTGACCGCCATGCTGTGCTCGGAAGCCGGGGACGAGCAAGTGAGCGAGCGGGGCCGAGCTGTCAGGGTGCGCGCGCGCGCCGCCTCCCCGACCGCACCCGCCCTCCCGCTCGCCGGCGCCGCGCGCGTCCCGATGCAAATGAGGCCGGCCCGGGCCGGGCCGGGACTGTGCTCGGCGTCCCGGGTCTGGCTGAGCTGGCCCCTGGCTCCGCCGGCCCTTCGTGCCCAGGACTGGCCGCACCTTCCCAGGTGCAACCAGCAGTGCCAGCCGGGGATCCCGATGCACCGCGAACATCAGCTCAGTGGCCGCCAGGAGAGCAAGATTTCCTAAGGCCTCTCAGTGGGTGTGGCTTTGGGCAGAGACTGCTGCCAAAGTCATAGCCCTCAGAGACTTAAAGGAACCCTTGGGGCCTAGCCCGAGCAAGACTGGAAAGAATCAAAGAGCACTAACCATTAATAATAATAGCAAACGATCTACTGACAACGAATGGCAAACGCTGGACAGAGAAAAGGGCCCGGGAACCCGCTCACGCTGGGGGAAAATCTAAGTAAACTCAAGTCGAGAAATCCTTCTCTTTATATTGGCACCGTTTAATATGCTTACTATGTTTTGGCTTCCTGCACTATGTATGAGGCTTTATTAGAAGATTCCAACGTGTTCCAAATCTTTCCCCAAGCCTTTGCGCAATGAGATGGATCACCAATGCATGTGTTTGTCTTGGGCAGAATGGCACTGGATCAATCTGCTGCTATGAAAAATTGCTAGCCATACCTAAGAAGTACTTGTTCTA
>PVKC010048650.1:0-10869 GCA_004027635.1 Crocidura indochinensis | reverse complement strand
AGAGAGAGAGCAGGGAGAAGGGTAGGAGGGAAATTGGGGACCTTGGTGGCAGGAAATGTGCTCTGGTGAAGGGTGTTGGACATTGTACGACTGAAACTCAAACATAAACAATTTTGTAACTGTATCTCATGGTGATTCAAGTAAAGAATTTCTTTTTATAAAGTAAATCTTATCCTACGGATCCAGAGAGAGCACAGGGTGCTGAACATAGTAGCCCGATCTAGATTAACATTACTGGATGAGGCAGTACTCTGTGGGAGAGCCCAGAGTTCCACCCACCCACATGTGTTTCTGCTCAGATTTCAAAGGTCCAGCATCATGACAGATTTTTGAGAGATACTCCCTGGTGTTTTATGGGAACACGTGGCCATGTTCCAAAGTTCTTAAGTACTGACAGTCCAGGAGGAACACAGATGATTAGGTGGGAAAGTTGTGTAGAAGTTGTGTAGTAGCCCCAAACAACTGGACAGAAGGCGCAACTAGCATTGACAGCCCAGCAAAACCTCAGATAATAACTTCAGTGACTTTTATGAGGTACATATGTTGCAACAAACAATATAAAGCAAATTATTTTGTGCCCTCTAAGAGAGCAGGCTGGGAGAGGATGGTGGGTAACTGGGAACATTGATAGAGGGAAGGTCACACTGGTGGTGGGATTGGCATTAGAATATTAAAATTCTGAAATGACTGTATTATGAAAACTTTGTAAATCACAGTGTTTAAATAAAATTTCCACAGGTGGAAAAACTATTCTCCCTTTGTAATTTTGCTTATCTAAACCCAATTTTTAAAATTAGTATTAAACTTTATGGACCATACCAGATTGTGTTAAGGGGTTACTATTGGTGGAGCTCAGGGGACTACATGGGGTACCAGACATCAAACCTAGATTGGTTGCATGCAAGGGAAGTACCATACCCATTGTAATCTCTCTCCAACTCCAATTTAATTCTGGTGGCAATGGGTGCAGCTAATAAATTCACCTTCTAAAAACTCCCTAATGTTTTTTTGTTTGTTTGTTTGTTGTTGTTTTTTTAGTTTTTTGGATCACACCTGGCGGCACTCAGGGGTTACTTCTGTGTTTGTGCTCAGAAATTGCTCCTGGCAGGGTCGGGGGACCATATGGGATGCTGGGATTTGAATCTGTCCTGAATCGCCTGCATGCAAGGCAAATCCCCTACCGTTGTGAAAGCTCTCCAGCCCCTTAATTTTTTGAAAACAAACAAACACAAAAACAACAACACCCATAATCCCCTGCCCAGAGATCATCACCATCAGAATTTTGTACATTAAATTCTATCCTTGAGAGAATTTTTTTGGAGAAAGGTCTCCCAAGAGTACTCAGGAAGCCCAGGGATTCCTCTTGGTCATTCTCAGCCAACTGGCTGGTGGGTCAGTGTAAGAATCCAGCACATGTGATGCTGCTCAGAACCTGTAGCTAGAGATGCCTAAACTGTACCTGGCAGTTTCTGGGAACCCTCCAAGGCTGTACCTTGAGATTCTCAAGGGTACCAGGTGGTGCCAGGGATTGAACTGGGATTGGTTTTATGCAGGGCACTTGCTCAACTCCTGTACTATGTCTCAGGCACCTTTTAGGAGGATTATTTTTTGACCATAACTGATGCCATTCAGGTGTTACTCCTGACTCTGCTCAGAAATTATTCCTGGAAGGTTTGGGGGACTAAATGCCTGGCATTGAACTAAGGTCAGCTGTGTGCAAGGCAAATGCCCTACTCACTGTGTTATTGCTCTAACCCTTCTTTGGGGGATTTATAAGTGATATAAATATTATAAAACATCATATGGTAGGTTTGAAGAGATAGATCAGAGCAGAGTCCTGAGTTCAATCCCTGGCACTGCATGTTCCCCCAAGCACCACCATGTCTCTGGAAAGTAGTGGAAACCCCTGAATAACTCATCATTGCACCTGAGCACTGAGCCATGTGACCTGCAAAATCAGGCTGAGTATTATCAGGAGTGGTGTTTACACCTGTTGTGCATGGTTTGTGCATCATATTGTGCATCTTATTTGCAGGCTGCTTTTATCCACATGGCATGGTGGTGAACTTATCAAGGCCCTTACGGGGAAAATGTTCTTTTACCTGGGTCTACAGCAATTATAGTTTCTAGCTCTCGAATCTTCTGCACAGCTGAAGTTGAGGCGATGCTGTAGTGCAAGGGATCTTGGGAAATCTGGTAGACTTCTGGAATTTTCTCAGGAGTGAGAGAGCTGGTTGGAGTCTCTGTATCCATCAGGTTGGTCAGCACCGTACAGCCGGGTGCACTGGCGAAAGCCAGTGGGGTCTCTAAAACATAACAAGGGGTCTCTAAAACACAGCATGGATTGAGCTTAGCCATATCATCCCACCCAGTCTATGCTCATCAAGCCCACTGGATGGGCAAGATGGTGCCACTTCCTCCTTCATTGCTCATTGGCTGCAGGTCAGAACAAGAAGCTGGTTTATCATTGAGTCAAGTTTTATTTTAAATAGTGCCACCAATGGCTTGGAACAGTGACGATGAGTAAATAGGGGAGAAGAAGTGAGGTGGAGCCACAGTTAAGGTTCCAGATGTTCCTGTCAATTCAATCCCATGGAAACCAGAATGCAACACGTCTTGTCGTCTTGCTTGACTTTGCAGCAAATGTCGGATTTGCTCACACGTGACTCCACCCTCTGAACCTAGCTTTTATTTTCTCAGAGGACTTACGATTTGCTTCGATTTATGCTAATTGAATCCTTTTCAAAACCCTCTCTGTTAGATTCCAGGCATCATGAAGCACTTCAAGCAGAGCTATTAAGGACACGGTGTGCGTGAGGCAAACACTTGACTTTGAGAAGAGGATTTAGCCTCTCCAAATCCTTTTCTTTGACTCTAAAATAATGTTTGTGTCTCATATGATTGTCAAAGCTGAATTGTAAAGTGAGCACAAAAGGACCCAGTGGAGGCCCCAGACCAGAGCCTCATGCTGTATAGTTCATCTTAGTCATCCAGGCTCTGAACTGGCTCATTTCTTTGTCCTATACCAGTCCCCTTCATTTTTTTGTTTTTAGATATTTTGGGGGGCACACCTTGGGATGCTCAGAGTATTCCTTACTCTGCACTCAGGAATTACTCCTGGGGGTATTCAGGGGACCATATGGGATGCTGGGGATCAAACCTGGGTAGACTATGTACAAGGTAAGCACCTTACCTTCTGTACTATCATCACTCTGGTCCTCAGCCCTTCAGTGTTTATTCACTAGACTAAATATTCACCTTTGACTTTCTTTAGAACCATTTTTGTGGGGGAGGTTGGATTTTGGAGTTGTACCCTGCCGTCCTAGGTGCTATTCCTGCCTCTGAGCTCAAGAATGGACCCTGTGGGGCCAAAGAGATAGCATGGAGGTAGGGCATTTGTCTTTCATGCAGAAGGACGGTGGCTTGAATCCCAGCATCCCATATGGTCCCCCGAGCCTGCCAGGAGTGATTTCTGAGCATGAAACTAGGAGTAACTCCTGAGCGCTGCTGGATGTAACCCAAAAACAAACAAACAAACAAACAAACAAACAAAAAGATGAACCCTGGTGATGATCTCTGGCCAAAGTTGGTATGGGGGATCAGATGGGTCTTCAGCATGCCAAGCAAACATCTTACCTCCACTACTTTCTCTACCTTGCCACCTTGCAAATTTTAATTTTGGTTTCAGATTGAACCCCAGGCCTCTTACCAGGCAAAAGTTCTATTCCCCACACCCCTTTTATTTTTTAATCTAGTTTTTTTTGGGGGGGCACATCCCAAAAAACCAGTGCTCAAGGCATATTCCTGGCTCTGTGCTCAGTGATTATTTCTGGAAAGCTAAGGGAACTATTTGGGATTTTGGGGATTGAACCCAGGTCAGCCACATGCTTTCTGAAGTCAAAGAAGTCCCCGATTGACCAAGAATCCATTTTCTCTCTTTTATAATCAAGTGTGAGTCACATGTCACAACAAAAGGGCTGTGGCAAGTGGGGTGCTAGGGTTGTGAAACCCATATGGGGAACGCCCTCGGTGGCAAAAGAAGGTGGGGCTGCCCACAGATGATACTATTGCCCATGTGTGAATGTGTGTTGCGTTTCTGCTCAGAGGATGCCAGTGCAAGCTGCTGCAAACTTGACTGCAGCATCCATAGCCTGACTCCTATCACCTCTCCATATTGAGGCCATGCCAGAGACCTTCTTGAGGGGTGTAAAAGGAAAGGACTGGAATGCAACTCAGCAACTGAGCACTTGCTTGGCATGTGAGAGGCCTTGTTTCCACCCCCTAGCACCACCAAAAAATTGTGCAATATAAGTGAAAGTAACACCAATTTCTATGCTTTTTAGCACACAGAGAACTGAGATGGCTAGAATTTGACTTCTTCTTCTTCTTCTTCTTCTTCTTCTTCTTCTTCTTCTTCTTCTTCTTCTTCTTCTTCTTCTTCTTCTTCTTCTTCTTCTTCTTCTTCGACTTCTTCGTCTTCTTTGACTTCTTCTTCTTCGTCTTCTTTGACTTCTTCTTCTCCTTCTCCTTCTCCTTCTTCTTCTTCTTCCAAGTTAGCCACATGTAAGGCAAATGCCCCACAACTTGCACCACTGCCCTGGCCCCTTGACTCTTATTTTCTGAGAGAAGGAGCACACCCACTGATGCTCAGGGATTACTCCTGGCTTTAAACTAAGGTATCTTTCCTGGTGGTGCTCAGGACACCATAATGAGTGTAGAGGATTGAACTTGGGTCACCAGCATTCAAGGTAAATGCCTTCCCTGTTGTACAATCTCTCTGGTCACAGGATGGCAAGAATACTCCAGTGTCTATTAGAAATAGGCTTTATGATTATTATTGTTATTATTATGTTTTTGAGCCATACCCAGAGGTACTCAGGGGTTTACTGCTGGCTCTGAGCTCAGAAATTATTCCTGGCAAGCTCGAGGGACCATGTGGGATGAAGGAGATTAAACCAAGGTTGGCAGTATGTAAGGAAAACACCCTTTCTGCTGTGCTATCTCTCTGTCCCCTGGGCTTCATTATAATAATAATAATTATTATTTTTTATTTTTGGCCACATTTGACTGTGATCAGTATATACTTCTGGCTCTGCACTCTTGGAACACTTCTGGTGAAGTGTGGACTATATGTTTTTCTGGGGCTCGAACCCTAGTCAGCCACATGTAAGGAAAGCACCTTACCCTGTTATTATCTCCCTGGCTCTCACAGTTATTATATTATCTTTTCTTTACACCCATTTTACAGTGAACTGCTTAGGGCGCCCTCTTGTGTCTCTCTGTAACATTACCTTGTCACATGAGAAAAATTAACGAAGAGGCTTGAAAAGGTATTTATATTCGCCGACTGACTATGACTTGAAAGCAGATTAATTTTCCCAGTGAGACATTCTTTTCATAGGTCTACAAATACTTGGCAAACACCATGTTACATATTAATTACTTTTTCTTTTTCTTTTTGTTTTTTGGGTCAGACCCAGCAGCGCTCAGGGGTAACTCCTAGTTCTGTGCTCAGAAATTGCTCTTGGCAGGCAGGGGAAACCATATGGGAATGCAGGGATTTGAACCACCACCTGTCCTGGATTGGCTGCATGCAAAGCAAATGCCCTACCTCTGTGCTATCTCTCTGGTCCCTATATTAGTTTCTTGAGACTGATCTAGAAGGCTTTTCAGTTATTGTATTGAATCAAAATGTAGTTAGGGGCTCAGTTGTAGAGCACATGCCCTGTATGCAAGTGGGTTTTAAGTCTGTGTGGCACTGTCACACACATACAGACACACATACACACCCTAAAACCAAAAACATAAGGACCAGAGAAATAGTACAAGGGATAAGGTAAGTGGCTTGTATCCAGCTGACAACGTCAATTTCTGGCATTACATAATCCCCTGTGTTTCACCAGATGTGGCCTTAGTGGTCCCCAAGCACCATAGGATATATTGTGTGCAATTATACTACTTCTTTGAGTCTTCTCATTGAACCACTGGCTGGGTTGGCTGAGTTCCACTGGAAGTGGCCTCCAGACCTCTTGAACACCACTTGGGAGGCCCCTTACCTCCCCCCCCCCAAACATATGAAAAAGCAACAAAATCAAAATACACAGGGTCTGAAAGATAAGGTACCTGTTAAGAAAACTCAGCCCCAGGACTGAAAGAGGAGACTAAGGCAACAGACTTATGTTTGTTTTTTTATTCTTTCTTTCTTTTTTTCTTTTTTTGGTTCACAACCGGCAGTGCTCAGGTGTAATTCCTGGCTCTTATGCTCAGAAATCACTCCTGGCAGGCTCAGGGAACCATATGGGATGCCGGGATTCGAACCACTATCCTTCTGCATGCAAGGCAAATGCTTTACCTCCAAGCTATCTCTCCGGCCTCTATCTTTTTCCTTTGGTTTATTTTTGGGCCATACTTGGCAATTCTTGGAGGTTACTCCTGACTCTGCAATCAAGAATCATTCCTGGAGGTGCTCAGAGGACCATATGGGATACCAGGGATTAAGCCCAGGTGGGATGTGTTCAAGGCATACATCATCCCCGCTGGGAGGATCTTTTGGTCCCAGCTTCATCTTTTCTGTCCTGTTTTGTGACTTGATTCCCTAAACCTATACTTTCAAGTCTATACTTGCAAGAACTGGAGACCCACTAGGGGGCACCCCAGGTTAGCATCATGGCCCTAAGATCCAGACTTACTGCAGCGACTGATAGCCTCGAGACAGGTCAGCTGAGAAGGCCAGAACACTGGAACATCTCCAGGCTCACAGGGCACAGCATGCCCATAGTCAGGTCTGGAAAGATCTTTGATTCCCAACAGTTCTGTAGATGGGAGAAGAGAGTGAGAGACTGAACATTGTCGGGCTCTGTGCCTGCAGGTTCCATCAGGCTCAGTGTGCCAAGTAATTTGTGCTTCTTTCTTTAGAAGGAACTCATGTATCTTCTGACTACGGTTGAAGGTATAGGAAAAGGAGCAAAAAGGTATAGGAAAAGGTACCTGGGATAACCTTACCAGAGTCTCAGCTATATCAGCCCAATTCCTGCCCATTCTGGGACAGATGCTAACAAGAACCAGAAATTAGAAAAGTTTGTCTTGCTGTGGTCTGAGGTCTAACCTCTGTATATTGGCCTCCAACACACAGAACATATCAGAGTGCTCCAGAAACTGTGGAGAGGAGTGGCTGGGCTCACCCATAGCACAAATGCCAAGACAGTTCAGCTGAGTATGGCTTTGTGTGATCCAAGAACCGCTTTTAGAAGCAAGGCCATACATACTGGCTGTGTCCTTTCTGGATGTCAGATTTCATTCCCTTTTTATTTTGGTTTTGGGCCACATCTGACAGTGCTCAGGGGTTACTTTTGGTTCTATGCTCAAAAATCACTCCTGGCAAGCTTGGGGGATGATATGGATGTAGAGGATTGAACCCGGGTCAGCTGCATGCAAGGCAAATGCTCTACTTGCGGTACTACCGCTTGGACCTCAAGGTTTCATCCCATTTTTCTGTGACTCTCCCCTACTCTCCAGAGGTCCTTGGGAGGCCTCTGAGCAGTTTGTCCTTGGCCCTGAGTCTGCTCACTCTTGACAGATTGAGATTGAACTGGGAGGCTCCCTACCCAGCTATGCCATCTAATAATAATCTAGGTCAGAGTGTGAGCTCTGGGCTCCAACCGTGGGGCTAAGAGCCCAGCTCTAGGCCACCGGCACAACCCTGGCTTACTGTAAAGTTTCAGAAACAGAATGATAAAGGTGGTCAAACTGCTGAGAATACCACCTCCAAAATCTGATGGGTTCAAAATGCCAACCTGAGATTTTTTGGGGGGGACACACCCAGCAGCGCTTAGGGGTTACTCCTGGCTCTGTTCTCAGAAGTCACCCTGAGCAGCCTCAGGGGACCATATGGGATGCTGAGAATTGAACTCGGGTCTGTTCTGGGTCTACCACGTGCAAGGCAAATGCCCTACCATTGTACTATCTCTCCAGCCTCCAACCTGAGCTTTGTTCAGGACCCTAACAGTGCCAGGCAGAGAGTTGGACCCATAGGGACTCAGGAACAAGCACACTCCTATTTGCCCTGAACAAAGCTCAAGTGCAGCTGTAAGAATCATGCCTGAGTGTAGATACTGACCTGGGTCTCCAATATGGATGGGTTGTCCTTGCTCACATCCCACAGAGCAATCAGCCTGCAGCAGCTTTTCCAATGCACCTTGGGGGACAGGCCTCATGGTGACCACCAGGGGACAGCCAAAGTCAGCGATGGTAGCACAAGGCACTGATGTCTGACAAGAGAGCAAGAGAAAAACCCAAGTTGAAATTCCAGAATAGGCTGAGAGAGCCGCCCTGAAGTGCCTGAGTTCAAGGCAGTGACAGAAGGAGGAGGTGCTGGGAGGTCTTAGAAAAATACAGTTTCTACTTTCATGTGACACAAGGGGAAGCTTGCTGGTAATTATTGGTCTCCAGCAGAGAAAGCAGGCGGCTCAGGGCCCGCAATCATGGAAGGAAATGTCGGATTTCCGTTTGAGGGGGTGCAATTTAAAATACCATTTTCCCACCTCTCCCTCATATTCCGTTCCTCTGTGGCTTCATGAACTCACAGGGTGAAGACCACGGAGAGAATCAAAGCTAAGAGGCTCTGGAGACTAGGACCCTGGCAGGGCTGGCCCTGGAATCTCCTGGCCCTCCTGAGTCCTCAAAAAGGCTGACTTGCATCCAGACCCACTGCCCTAAGTCTCCTTTCTCCCCAGAAGCCACAGGCGACCTGGATGACTTTCATGGGAGGCTGTTATCCCCCTCCGCCTGGCTTCTGGGCCTGCAGTGGGGATTAGGAATGATTTAGGATGTGGTGGGGTGATAATCTGTGGGGACAGACTTGGTGGCTGCTGGCAGCAGGAGGAAACCATGGTATGCCTGCCATGTGGGTAACAGCAGGGGCCAGGCGCATGCCAGGGTTGCAAGGCGGTGACAGACAGGAAGCTGACCGAGCTGCCTCCTGGGGACAGGGACACATTGTTCCCTCCAGGCCATCTCCTGAATCCAGTTTCTCCCATGTTGTCAATGGAACCACTGAGGCAACCATGGGGGACAGTGGAGGCAGAAATGTGTGCAGAAAGTCACTTAAACCCCCACACCTGGCATGCTCAAAGAACCATATAGGGTGCCAGGATCCATCTCCTGTCAGCCGTGTGCAAGACAAGTGTCCTACTGCTGTCCTATCTCTCTGGGCCCTGTCCTAGATGCTTATCATCAAAGATCGCAAACTCTGGGCAGCATCCTGCACCCTTTTCTTCTTGCCAATACTGAGGACTCTCTGGGGATAAGTAAGTATAGACAGAGTCAGAGTGATAGCACACTGGATAAGTCGTTTCCCATGTACCTGGCTGACCTAGGTTTGTACTCTGATATTTCATATGGTCCCCTGAGCACAGTCAGGAGTGATTCCTGAATACAGACCCAGGAGAAAGTCCTGAGCACCACCAGGTTATGCTCAAAAACAAACAAACATAAAAGGAATCACAAAGAGGCCAAATCCTGCAGTCTGGAGCATGTGACCCAACCCCCTAACCACTTCTCTGGGGGCAGCCACCTAGTTAGTACTGACTAAATCCAACCAGAGCCTTGCAAACAACTTTTTTTTTTTTGGTGTGAGCATCCTCCAGTGTTCAGGGATCATGCTTGGTGGGGATTGAATAGCCCATTGTGTGAGGTCCTGGAATTCCACTGATCAGCACCTACCCTTGGAGACCGCAGGGCTTCCTCCACCACCAGTTACTTTTCTCTTTCAACCCATTGGAACATGCGCCAGCTCTGCTTCAGATTTCTGATACAAGTGAGGTATGCATTGGGTGCTCTGCATTCCTGAACAGGCAGGGGATGGCCATTGCATACTCCCCACTGTGAATGCCTGAGTTATTGTCATGAAAATGCATGACTTCCTGGATGTCATTTCCTCCCAGGGCAAAATGTTAATATTATCTGATGGTCAGACCCTCCCTTCTGCCAGGATTCCCTTCTGCCTCTGGGACCAGTGGAAGTCCAGCCACCCTGGGGGTCTCAGTGTCTCATATACAAGCTGCAAGGGCTGTGTTGTGAGACCAGCCAGTTCTATCCACTCGATGACACCATGTTCCCTGCCAGCCTGCTTGGGGGTCCCAGGAGAACACAGACCAGTCGCATGACTGTGTCCTCCATCTCCCCACCTTTCTAGAAAGCCCATCAGGCTCAAGTTCACAGAACACACATTCCTGCTTGTGGGCTGTCTTGTTCTGCCTGGCCTCTCTGGCGGGAGATCACACAAGTAAGTTGTCACCAGACAGACTCTCCCGCTCTAACCCCCTCCAAGGACGCCTGAACCGACTGACCATTAATCTCACACAGTAAAGTCCCCAGCTCCACAAAAATGTCCTGGGAGGGGTCCCTGGCATGTGAAGAGCTCGTTCTCTCCCCTGGACTAGCCGGGGTCCTGAGAAAACATAAGGGAAGGCGGCCTGGCACTGAGAGGCCGGTCACACTGCAGTGGTGACCCATAGCGGTCATCCCTAGCCAAGAACATGTCCCTGTGTCCCTGACAGCAAAGAGCAAACACAGCAGTTAACCAGCTGGCAGAGGCTCGGCCACAAGTCCCTGGGCATCGGCCCTGGCATCTTTTCCTGGTGCCAAGAAGGTGGAGCCAGGAAACACCTCCAAGTTTTCCTGGGATGACACTGTTAAAGGGACCACACAAGGGTTGGAGAGATAGGACAGTGGTTAAGGGTCATGGTTAGCCTTGTTTTGAATTCTGGTACCACACAGGGATGTTGAGCACTGCAAGGATTGACCCCTCACCACAAAGCCAGGAGGAAGCCCTGAGCACTGCTGGCACTCCCAGCAGTGGATTGGGCCACT
>PVKC010048649.1:0-10816 GCA_004027635.1 Crocidura indochinensis | reverse complement strand
CCAGCTCAGATGGCCAGAAGTGGGTTCAGGTGGACCCTTAGTGGGCCCCAGGCTTCCCCTCTCCCTCCGCACTCCAGGGAGGAGATGTATCGAGAGGAGAACAGGTAGACATCCGGCTTCCAGCTTCCTCTTGGATTCAGGAGACCAGCTTTTGCCAGGTATGGGGTTTTGGGTGGCCCCATACTGCAGCCCTTCTTCCTGTTCTGAGGAGTGCTGGGAGGCTTCGCAGGCCACCATTCGTCCTTATCTTTTTCTCCTTACTCCAGGCCATCCCTGGGTGCCGGTCTAGGTGGATTGTACAGGGGTCAATAGGCTTTTCACCTACCTCTCGAGTGATGAATGAAGTTAGAGAAATAACACTGAAAACTAACATAGCAATGTGAATGAATGAGGGAATAAGAAAGCCTGTCTCGAATACAGGTGTGGGTGGGATGGGGAGGAGGGAGATCTGGGAAATTGGTGGTGGAAATTCTGCACTGGTGAAGGGGGGTGTTCTTTACATGACTGTACCATACAACTACAATTATATTTGTAATCATGTGTTTAAATAAAGATAATTTAAAAAATCACATTAAACATTCGCATATCCCAAGCAGTTCCATTTGGGGTATGCATATGTTTAATGCGAGTTTTTTTCTTACTAATGCGATTTTTTTATTGCCAATATTCGGTAAGCGAAATCCCTTATGCAGCCCTGCCTCACCCCGACTTTGCCTCCTACGGCCCCCAGGCAAATTGAGTTTGAGACCCCTGCTCTAAACCAAATAAATAAACAAATGAGTAAATGAATAAATAAAGGAATATGTCTTGACTTAATTTGGCTGGATTTCTGGGTATTGAGGCCCAAGACCCACTCCTGAATGTGTTTTGTCTGGCAATGTGAGCTTGGTTAGTGCCCAGACCCTGATGCTGTGCTGTTCCGATGAATAGCACTTGAAGGACACCCAATGTCACCCAGGCTGGGACAGAGGGCCATGTGGTACCTAAGTTCAAAATTAGAGCCTCACACACACAACACAAATCCCTCATTCTTTGGAGGTAACCTCATTGGCCTCGATGACAGAAATTTGCTTCATTTTGTGAACCAAGGATCTTCAAAAAAAGTTGCTTGGAAGACCAGAGGATCTTTCAGAGATTCACAACCAACTGAATCAGCAATTCATTGAGCAATGCTGTTTGGACTGGGCAATGCCGAAGATCACTTGGTCACTCCAGCAGTGCTTGTGATCATCCGGGGCCATCCTAGTGATTCTTGGGAGACAATGTGGGACTAGAAATTGAACCAAGGTCAGCTGCATACAAGGCAGGCACCTAACCCTATACTATATCTCTCAGGCTCCTACGATAATTTTTTGATCCCCAAATTTCTCCTCAGATAAAATAATGATAGAGAGGACCTTGGTTCCTTTTGTTGCAGCAGAAACCCAACAGTTCTAAAGAGAGTGACTAAGATAATTGCAAAGGGAATGCTGATGGAGTCAGGGCCTTAAACCAACAGTTTCAATTTCAAAAGAAATTCCTAACCAACATGCGTCTTTTTTTTGCCTCAAAGCAAGGCTCTCAACTTCTCCCTTTCCCCTTCCTATTCCATTAATCTGGTCAGATGAAAGGAAGCAATCTAAGATCTTGAGAAGATTCTTGGAATTCACTGTAATTCAATTAATATCTACTAAGTATCTGCTATGTGCAGGCTTGGGTGGTAAAAATGCCATTTTGTCTCCTATAAAGAGAAATTCCCATGACTTTCTTGCCTTGAGGAATTGTGCCAGAAGAAAGGTTAACACAATGTTCAATTTTTTTCCCATGTTAACCTAACAGTAAAGGAAAAAAGTCCCAAAATGATTTATCCTAAAAACTCTGAGCTTTATTGAGGGTTCTCAGGGGATGGGTCATTGGGGTTCAGGGTTTCTGAAAAGCATTTCAAATTCCTTCTATTGTTTTTCTCTAGTACTAGCTACAATTAACCTTTAGAATGGCAGAAGAGAATCTTTTCAAGAAAAAAACAACTTTTAGGGGAAAAAATAAGACTTGAACAATAATGCAATCTTAACCATCCTTTCAATTGAAATGCAAGTACTTTAATGGTATCAGAAAAATGTGAAAGGCTCAACTGGAAAAACAATTTTTTTAACTCTTTCTTAAACTCTTTCAAATGACAGAAATAATGTATAGGAATCCAAAAGGAAATAATCTCGAAGAGAGAATTGCTGTTATTTTATGGGTGTTATTTTAGGGCATCAGAAATACCCTAACTTTCCACTCATTCTTATTCTAAGAAATCATCTACTTCAGCAAAAAAAATTCCAAACACAGGCAAAAGTTGAATTATAATATATAACATCTTTTGCCAAAGAACCTCCATTATTAAAAAGGGTAGTTGTGATGGTCAGAGTGATAGTACAGCATGTAAGGTGCTTATATGTAGCCGACCTAGGTTCAATCTCCAGCATCTCATCTGGTCCCCCACAAAACTACCAAGAGTGATTCCTGAATACAGAGCCAAGAGTAAACACGAAAGAAAAAAATAAAAGAGTAGCTGTTTTTTTTTTTTTTAAATTTGGGGTGGGCGCACCTGGTGATGCTAAAGTCTTACTCCTGACAGTGCTCAGGGATCACTCCTGGGTGCCCCAGGGTCCTTATGGGATGCTGGAGATCAAACCTAGGTAAACTGCTTATAAGGCAAGTAAGTATCTTACTTGCTGTACTATATCTTTGACCACTAAAAGAGTAGCTATTTTTAATAATATATCATTCTATAATTCTAAATTTTTAGAGACATTCTTTCTAATGCTTTCCTACCTTTACACTTACATTTCACTGGTGAAGGAGGTGTTCTTTTAATGATTGAAACCCAACTACAAATATGTTTGTAATCATGGTGCTAATAAATAAAAATATTATTTTTAAAATGTTCATCAACACAGATGCAAGCAGATTGTTTGAAAAATCATACATGTTTGATTTTCTCTTTCTGTCTACCAAATAAAAACCTAAGTATTATATTTTTGATGTTTTTATTTTATGTTAGGAAACAGTAATTCTTGCTACTTAATGATCTAAATATAAAAGCAAGCTGATATCTCTTATGACACTGAAATTAGGACAGCCTAGATCAATGGTCCTCAAACTATGGCCCGTGGGCCATATATTGTATTTGTTCCAGTTTTGTTTCTTCACATCACAATAGTATGCAGTGTGCATAGGAATTTGTTCGTAACTTTTGTTTTTACTATAGTCTGGCCCTCCAATGGTCTGAGGGACAGTGAACTGGGCCCCTGTTTAAAAAGTTTGAGGACCCCTGGCCTAGATAATGAAGGAAATTAAAATTTTCTTCCCTACTTCCTCAATATATACTTCCCCTATATCCATTCTGTTCAGTTTTCTTGTTAACTTTGCACTACATCCTAGTTCAAGACTTCTGATCTCTGTTTCTTTTTCTTTCCTGTTCTGGATCCAACTCAACAAAATCTCATTGTTCTATCCCTGGTACCACAGGTTCATCAAGAACCATTAGGAGCAGACCCTGAACACAGACCTGTGAGTAGATTCAGCATCAGTAGAAGGGGCCACAAAATACTTCAGGCATGAGGATGATCTGTAGAGCCTGAAAAACCTTTATGATGCAGAGTCCCAGGTTCAGAGCATGGCTGGATCTCAGGGAGAAGCACCAGAACGACTGGGCAGAGAAAGAACTTAAAAAGGGACCGCTGGAAGTTCACTGCTTTTTTCCATGAAAAAAATCACAATTAATTTCCACTGTGTGAAGTGTTGCAGTCCAAGACAACTACTGAAAATATCCTCATATAGCTCCAGCCCAGAGTGATAGAGCTCTTCTCTCCATCCTGGAGAATGATCCATCTCTGTCTTAATCTAACATGTACTTTGGACTTTCAATCTGAAGAAGCCTATGAGTTCTTGAGCCTCTTTCTCTTTCTCTCTGTCTCCCCCCCTCTCTTTCTCTCCCTCTCCTTCCCCTCTCTTTCTTTTCCTATCCCTACCTTCCTTCCCCTCTCACCATCATAGTTCTCTAAGCAAATTTCTTTAAAGAAGGCTATTTTACTTTCTTATTTTTTGTCTGTTCCTGAAATTCTTTTCTCAGCAGCTTTTAGGACTGACTTTCCTTTACTTTAAAAAATTTTTTTTAATTGAAATCTATGTGAATTACAATTCTTTCACAGTTGTATTTCAGGCACATAGTGACAGTGAATTAGGGCCATTCCTACCACCAGTGTTGACACCCCTCCACCATAGTTCCCAAAATGCATCCTATATCTCCACCCTTAGTTTCCTGGACAGCTTTAACAGGTCCATTTTGTGTATAGTCTGGGTCTCTTAATTCTATTGTTGTTAACTGTAGTTTAGGTATTTAGATTTGACCATGTTTTATTTCCACTCAATGCTCCTGTGACTGCTTGGCCCCTGAGTCGCATCCACTTTTCTCAATTTGTAGGAGAACACAGAATTATGAGAGAAAACAAGACAAATCAAAACAAAACAAAATGGAATCCCTACCTAGAAGCTAGATAATTTAAATAAAATTAAAAGAAGAAAAATGGGGGCCGGGCGGTGGTGCTGAAGGTAAGGTGCCTGCCTTGCCTGTGCTAGCCTAGGACGGACCATGGTTCGATCCCCTGGTTTCCCATATGGTCCCCCAAGCCAGGAGCGACTTCTGAGCGCATAGCCAGGAGTAACCCCTGAGCGTCACCGGGTATGGCCCAAAAACCAAAAAAAAAAAAAAATGAAGAGGGGACAGACGTGGTTTTGTTTTTGGTTTGTTGTGTGTGTGTGTGTGTGTGTGTGTGTGCGTGTGTGTGTGTGTGTTTGCATAGGTGAACTGAATGTTGGGGAAATTAGAAAGGAAATTCCTTTGGCTTAAGAAATACAGGGTGTCTCTATCCTTGAAGCAAACTGTCATAAGACTGACTACAGATTTTTTCAGAGATCCAAAGGTGAAGCATAGGATAAAATTGTTCTTTATGGTTCCAGGAAAGTTATGCTCAGTCATGGTTGTTGTAGTCTTCTGTAATCAGAGATCTTGGTTTTTGCAAAATTCTAGGATGGAGCATCTTCAGATTTTATCTCACCGTTAGGTAATGAGGTAGGGCAACCTGCCCTTAGATCAAGTTGTTGCTGTTTCCTTGTTGCTAAGATGCTATATGAACCTATCCTGAACCAAGTTGGTGCCAGAGCATTATTAGGGCCTCCCCCAGGGGGAGTTTGATTCCTGGTGCTGGGGCAGGGAACTGTGCCAGTTCTAAGATTGGGATCTGGGATTTGGGGTTGAATGGTCGATGTCCAATCAATTGACTTCCCTTTTCTTGCAAAGAGAAATTCCTTGCTCTTGAGTTCACAGCTCCTTTGACACTTAGATGGTGAGGACCAGTTCCTGCAACTAAGTGGACTTCAGGTGTAGTATGACAGTTGCCTCATGGGGCTATTGGATATAGACATCAATGTTGGGAGGTGCTTGTAGCCATCCATTTCACTGGATGGCTGAGGTGGGCCAAGTAGAGAAGTGGGAGCATTCTTTCTCTTTCTCTTTCTCTCTCTCTCTCTCTCTCTCTCTCTCTCTCATGCTATCTTCTTTGTTACTCACTTCACTCGAGTCAACTGCAAAATGGTGAGATTGACAGGTTCAGTTGATCTATTCCATATTCTCACTAGGAAATCCCCCTAGGGAATTCACTTCTTTTGTGAAAAATCTCTTCTACCTGTAACAGTATAATAGTTTCCACCAGTGATGTTCAGAGGATATTCTGGGCTGTGTGCTTAGGTGTGATCCCTGGCAGTACAGGAGATAATATTTGGTACCAGGGACTGAGCCAGGCAATTCCACAAACAAGGAAAGCTCTTTATCCCTACACTATCTCTCTGACCCTGAAATATATTTCAATTATATAGAGTCAAATACTCTTTCTGGTTTTAGTTTCCATTAGTATTAATGTTTTTATTTGTTAGCCAAAGATAACAGTAATAAAAAATAGTAATAATGGAGCTCCAGTTTAAAAGAGGACATTGTGGTGGATTGTCACAATCAAGTTCCTGTCCTCTACCACATCTCTCACAATGGACACGGCTGATCTTCACTTGCTCATCAGGAGCCTGGAATATTCCACTGCTGTTTTCTGGGAAAAATTTACACTATTCTGGAAACCAAGAGTAGACTGCAGAGAAATTATTTTCCATGGAGAGACATGTCTGACCTGTATCAAGGTTCTATCATGGGGATTAGGCAATTTTAAAATCCTGAATATTGCTGACCTATTAGAAGACTGAGCTCGAGTGACCCTACTCACCCCAATGGGTCCACAGAATTAAAAGAACAATAATAATAAAAAATGAATAGTTTTAAGTGAGACCAGAGAAAGTCTCTTGAAAAAGTAATATGTAAAAAGAACTTGAAGGAAGTTGCTGTGGACTGAATATTTCTCCATTCTTCAGATGCATAGTAAGTCCTAATAATCCTCAATATGGACTGTACTTGGAGAGAGGGCATCTGAGTAAGTAACTGAGGTTAAGAAAGAAAAGGCATGTGATTAGTGCCACACAAATTCAAATATCTTGGAATCAACTTGACCAAAGATGTGAAGGACCTATACAAAGAAAACTATAAAACACTGCTTCAAGAAATAAGAGAAAACACTAGGAAATGGAAACACATACCCTGCTCATGGATTGACAGGATTAACATCATTAAAATGGCAATACACCCCAAAGTATTGTACAAATTTAATGCGATTCCCCTAAAGATACCCATGACATTCTTCAAAGAAGTGGATCAAACACTTTTGAAATTCATTTGGAACAATAAACATTCTCGAATAGCTAAAGCGCTCCTTGGGAAAAGAAATATGGGAAGCATTACTTTCTCCAACTTTAAACTGTATTACAAAGCAATACTTATAAAAACAGCATAGTATTGAAATAAAGACAGACCCTCACTCAGATCAGTGGAATAGGCTTCAGTACTTAGAGAATGTTCCCCAGACATAGAATCATTTAATTTTTTTTATAAAGGAGCAAGAAATTCTAAATGGAGCAAGGAAAGCCTCTTCAACAGATGGTATTGGCACAGACTGGTTAGCCACTTGCAAAAAAGCGAACTCAGACCCCCGGCTAACACCATGTACGAAGGTAAAATCCAAATGGATTAAAGACCTTGATATAGACCTGAAATCATAAGGATATAGAACAACATGTAGGTAAAACACTCCATGACATTGAGACTAAAGGCATTTAAGGAGGAAACAGCACTCCCCAAACATGTGGAAGCATAGATAAACAGATGGGAATATATTAAGCTGAGAAGCTTCTGCACCTCAAAGGAAATAGTTCACAGGATACAAGATAAGGGGCTACTATCCAAAATATACAAGGCACTGACAGAACTTTACAAGAAAAAAACACATCTAATCCCATCAAAAAATTGGGGAGAAGAAATAAACAGACACTTTGATAAAGAATAAAAACAAATGGCCAAAAGGCACATGGAAAAATGCTCCACATCACAAATCATCAGAGAGATGCAAGTCAAAACAACTATGAGTTACCATCTCATGCCACAGAGATTGGTGCACATCACAAAGAATGAGAACAAGCAGTACTGGCGGGGATGTGGAGAGAAAGGAACTCTATTCACTGCTGGTGGGAATGCCATTGAGTCCAACCTTTATGGAAAGTGATATGGAGATTTCCTCCAAAACCTGGAAATTGAACTCCTATATGATCTAGCTATACCACTCCTCGAGTTATACTCTAGGAACACAAAAATACAATACAAAAATCCCTTCCTCACATCTATATTAATTGCCACACTATTTACAATAGCCAACTCTAGAAACAATCAAGATGCCCTTCAACAGATGAATGGCTAAAGAAACTATGGTACATATACACAGGGAATATTATGCAGCCATCAGGAGAGATGAAGTCATGAAAGTTTCCTATACATGGATGTACACGGAATCTATTATGCTGAGTGAAATAAGTCAGAGAGAGAGAGAGAGAGAGAGAAACAGACACAGAATAGTCTCACTTGTCTATGGGTTTTAAGAAAAATAAAAGACATTTTGAAATAATCCTCAGAGACAAAGAGAGGAGGGCTGGAAGGTCCAGCTCACAACATGAAGCTCACCACAAAAAGTGGTGAGTGCAGTTAGAAAAATAACTACACTGAGAACTATCATAACCATGTAAATGAATGAGGGAAGTGGAAAGCCTGTCTAGAGTACAGGTGGGGTGGGGGAGGGAGGAGGGAGATCTGGGACATTGGTGGTGGGAATGTTGCACTGGTGAAGTGGGGATTTACTTTACATGACTGAAATTCATCTGCAATCATATTTGTAATCAGGGTGTTTAAATAAAATATATCAAAAACATTTCTCACCAAAAATAAAATCAACCCGGAATCTTGCTATTGCCCATCTATCCTCCACAATCATAAAAATATAAACATTTGTTTAAGTCAGCCTATAGAAGGTATTTGGTTATGGCAGTGAAAGCTAAGAACTTGTACAGCTATCTGGGAAAAAGCACACCAACAGAGGAGACAGCTGGTGTGAAGGTGCTGAAGTACAGCAAGCTGCAATGTGTGTGATGCTAGAGAAGTGTGTGAGGGCAAAACTGGAGGCCACAGATCAGAGAGGCCAAGGTTGTTCATTTAACCATCAGCTCCAGATCTGCTTTTTATTCTTAGTTTCAAGGAAAATAGTGCAGTGTCTTGAGGCATTGCGTTACAATGTTTTCAAAGGACATGCATTTCTGTAATACTTTTACCTAACCATGAACATGTGTTACTTTTGCATGGGGTGGGGGGAAGAACTTCAGAACATTTAGAAGACTACCTAAGAAGTGATTTAAAAGTACAAGCTGTACAATCTTTAATGCCAATGTGTGGGTACAGAGGATAAAGAGGAAATGGAGAGAGAAAAATAAGGGAGAGATTGCAGCTGATTAGAAGTGCTGCAAGTCTCATCATGACAATACTCTGAAATGTTCTGTTATGTGTTTTTTTGACCCCTTCTCCACTGGTAATCACACCTTTATAGTTCGATGCTTTTTAAGGGATGAGGGAAGAGAGCAGAGAGTAGGGGCAAGAACAGAAAACAAAGCATAGAAAAATTCTTCCTTAATGGTGATCAAATATACTTGACTTATGCCAATACTTAGCACGCTGCCTGACATATAAGAGGCAGTTTTTTTTTTTAAAGAAAAACTTGAGAGGCCGGAGAGATAGTATGGAGGTAGGGCCTTTGCCTTGCATGCAGAAGGACAGTGGTTTGAATCCCAGCGTCCCATATGGTCCCCTAAGCCAGCCAGGATCGATTTCTGAGTGTAGATCCAGGAGGAACCCCTGAGCATTGCCGGGTGTGACCCAAAAACCAAAAAAGAAAGAAAAAAATAAAAAGAAAATCATGAATTAAACTAATATTCTTAAATTATTCTTCTACAGTAAGCTCTTCCCATTTCTAAGGGGGCTTTTTTGTTGGTACAATTTATTTTTAAAGGGGATCTTTAAAAGAAAGAATGGGTGCACTGGATAGTTGATATGTGATATGTTAAACAGTTAATGTCAGTTACATTCAAGCCTTACATACCTCGTGGTCTGCTTCTAGGTATTTTGTTTTGGTTTTTGTGCCACACCCAGCAGTGCTCAGGGCTTACTTCATTATTATTATTATTATTATTATTATTATTATTATTATTATTATTTTTACACTTCAAGAGCCCAAACACTCAGGCTTTTTAATGTATTTTTATTTAATTTATTTATTTTTTTGGGTCATACCCGGCAGCGCTCAGGGGTTACTCCTGGCTCCATGCTCAGAAATTGCTCCTGGCAGGCACGGGGGACCATATGGGGCACCGGGATTCGAACCGATCACCTTTTGCATGAAAGGCAAACGCCTTACCTCCATGTTATCTCCCGGGCCCCTTTAATTTATTTTTAATTCAATTTAATTTTCGGGGGGGGGGCACATTCAGCTGTGGTTAGCTGTTAATCATGGCTTTGTGTTCTGGAATCATTCCTGGCGGTGCACCAAAGATCTTTTGGGGTGCTGAGAATCGATCTCAGGAATCCAGGTCTGTGAGCAAGGGCAAATGCCCAACAGATGTGTTGTTGCTTCGGGCCCTCAGTCTTTTTTATCCTCAGGTTTCTGGGTTTTCACTGTCAACAAACAAATACTTTTGACCAACAGAAGTTCAAGCTGAAGGAGCTCACCCCTCACAATCACCTCACCCGGGAGAGCCCCATATCCCACACACCAGTATGACAAAGCAAAACACAATGACCAAGGCAGTTGTGCTCAATTCCTGCATTAGACAGACACAGAACATGGTACTGAAGCTGGGCAGACAGGGTGCCTCAGGGGCTTCGTCTCAGTGAAACTCTCAGCTCCACAGGACAATCATCAAGAGCAGTTGCATCTTCTGCTCAGCCATTGTCCAACGCATCCCAGAGGCACAAGAGAGGGTGTTCAGGGCCGAGGACACTAAGGGGCACATTGGTCCGGCAGGCGACAGTCTCCAAAGCCCACCTCCTGGGTGCACCTCGTTAGAGTCCAGGTCCAGAGAATGCACACTTTGTGCCTTCTTGACCCCAAATAGCCAGTAGCCGATGCCTGCGCCTGCCACCACTGCTAGGCCCAGGTAGGCGTTGTAGGTCATGACCGTGAGCATCAGCAAAGTAGCTCAGGATTACCTGGAGCATGTGCAGGGCAGTCTGCACCAGGAGGTCGCACCTGGACAGCTGCTGGCAGGTTCCCACAGGTCCTGGGACAGGCGTGTGCTGCTGGGTCATGTGTAGAAGCTCCTC
>PVKC010048648.1:0-10862 GCA_004027635.1 Crocidura indochinensis | reverse complement strand
TATCTGAACATGGAGCCAGGAGTATCCCCCTAAACACTACCAGGTGGGACCCAATAACCACAAAAGAGAGTGAGACAAGAAGCTCAAAATAATCTTTTTTAATTTATTTATCCTATTACTAGTTTATTTTTCTCTTACCTAGTTTTTGTCAACCTTCTTATTTTGGTGTAGATATAGAAGTAGTAGTCCACTATTTTCCTTATATATATACTTTTTCTTTCTTCTTTTCTCTTTGATTTTTTTGCGCTCTGTCATGTTTTTTATCTCAAGACCATGGCAATTATGTGGTGCATATCTTTATCGCTACAATGCTCACTAGATGTCTTATTTGATATGTCTTTGTAAAATGTTGTGGTGTTTCACCTTTTCTTTTCCCCTTCTCTCAAACGGAGGATGAGAACTGCTAGAAGGACTCTGCCCATTGTAAGCATACTTAATTTTTACCCCACTTTATTACGGTACTCTTCCCCAAACAAAACCACAAAACTCGAACTATCTAATCCTGCCTCCCAATCAGAGGGAGAAGCAATGGAGAAACCAAGCCCAATCAGATATAAGATCACCAAGTAATAAACCTGAAACAGAGGGAGTCACTCAATCTAGAAGACCCTGGGGAGAGGGTGGAGGATATGGGAGACAGAATGGGAATGGAGGTGGAGGGAGGACAACTTGGTGATGGGAATTCCCCTGATTCAATGTTTATTTGTAAATGGAATATTACTGTGAATATCATGTAAACCACTATGATTAAAATAAATAAAAAATTTATAAAAAAAATTCTTCCCAAGAATAAGTGCAGGTCCAGATGGAACAGTGGATTCTTTCAAAACTTTCCAGATAACCTACTGCCAATTTTTTTCAGGCCTTTATGGAAAATTGAAGAAATAGAAATACTCCCAAAATTTTGCAAAGCTAACATAACCCTAATATCAAAAGTATAAAGAGAAGTCACAAAAAAGAAAACTATGGAACAATATCCTTGATGAACACAGATTCAAAGATCTTCAACAAAATCCTAGCAAACAGGATCCAATGTCTCATGAAAAAGATTATACACCATGACAAAGTAAGATTCATCCCAGAGATACAAGGATCGTTTAACATATACAGGTCAATCAATGTAATACACTATATTAACAGAAGGAAAAATAAAAACCATATAATCATATCAATAGATGCATAAAAAGCATTTAATAAAATCCAATACCCATTAATGTTTAAAATTCTCAACAAAATGGGAATGAAAGAAGCTTATATATATAATCGAGACCATTTATCTTAAGCCCATGGCAAATATTTTACTCAATGGAGAAAAAAATGAAAGCAATTCCTCTAAAATCTGGCATTAGACAAGTCTTCCCTCTCTCATCACTCATATTCAAAAAGTACTGAAAGTACTTGTCATTACAATTAAGAAAGAAAAATATATTAATGGTATCCATATAGAAAAAAAAAACGAAAAAAGTCAAGCTCTCACTTTTTGCAGATAGCATGATGCTATATTTAGAAAACCCTAAAGATTCTATGAAAAACCTTCTAGAAACAATAGATTTGTATTGCAAGTTGTCAGACTACAAAATTAACATGCAAAACTCAAGGAAAACCTCTTCAAGACCTGGTGTTTGGACAACTGGTCAGCTACATGCAAAAAATGTAAACTCAGACCTTTAGCAGCATACAAAAGGTCAAATATAAATGGATTAAAGGCCTTGATATCAGACCTGAAAGTATAATGTATATTTAAAAAGGTAGGCAAAACACTGCATAACTTTGTGACTAAAGATATGTGATAAAAGGAAACAACACTGTCCAAACAAGTAGAAGCAAGATAAACAAATGGGACCACATTAAAATGAGAATATATTCTGCATCTCAAAAGGAAACAGTGACTAAGTTATAAAGGCCATTAATGGAAAGGTAGAAACTATTCAACCAAAACCTATCTGATAAGCAGCTAATATCCAAGATGTACAAGGTACTGACAGAACTTAATAAGAAATAAATCTCTTGGGAAAAAAAAAAAGAAAAAATACCCTTACCCCCATCAAAAAATGGGAAGAAGAATAAACAGAAACTTCCTCAAAGAAGAAATACAGATGTCCAAATGTTTCATATAACTTATCCTCAGAGAGATGCAAATAAATAAAACAATGAGGTATCATATCACTCTACAGAGACTAGCACACATTGCAAAGAACAAGAACAACCAGTACTGGTGTGGATGCTGAGAGAAAAAAACTCTCATTCACTATTGGTGAAAATGCTGTCTAGTTCAATGCTTTTAGAAAATAATATGAATATTTTTCAAAAAAAAACCTAGAAATTGAGCTCCCATATGATAAAGCAATACTGTACCTAGGGATATTCCTTAGGAACACAGAAAAACAATACAAAAATAGCCTCTGTACCTCCTATGTTATTCATAGCACTATTTTAATTAACTAGAATCTGGAAACAACCCAGGTGCCCAACAGCAGATGTGTGGCTAAAAAACAGTGGTACATTTAACACAATGGAATACTATGCAGCTATTAGAAAAAATGAAGTCATAAAATTTGCCTACATGGTGGGCATATAGACTATTATGTTGAGTAAAATGAGCCAGAGGGAAGGGGATAGGAGTAGAATAGTCACTCATCTGTGGTATATAAGAAAAATAAATGACAGTATGACAATAATATCTAGCGACAAAAGAGCTGAACACTGGGATGACCAGCTCATGACAAGAAGCTTGCCACAAAGAGCGGTGAGTGCCGCTAGAACATTAATCAAAATGACAACCATGACAATGATAGTGAAAGATAGGGGAAGAATGCCTGTCTGAGAAGCAGGCAGTGGGTTGGAGTGGGAGAGGGAGTTGGGAGGACATTGGTGATGGAAATATCACACATGTGAAGATTAGTGAACATTCTATGACTGAAGCACTCTTATGAAAACTTTTGTAAACACTGTGATAAATAAAAAATAAACTTAACACTAACACTAACCCTACCCCTATCCCTAATCCTAACTCTAATCTTAAACCTAACCATAAACATCACCCCAAACCTCATCTAACCCTCTCCCTAAACCTAACCCTAACCCTCACCCTAACATTAATCATAATCCTAGTTCCAGAAAAATAAAATGTCTACATGATAATTCAAAAATATATATGCATGGAACTATATTTATTATAGTATTGTTTATAGTATATAAGATATAATAACAATCTAAGTATGTGTACATACTTATATGTGCATTTATAAATATTACACATCAATTATATATATAAACATAAATATAATGCAATACCACTAAGCCAAAGGAATGAAATCTTGCTACATGGAAGGACTTTGAAGGTATTACGTAAAGTTAAATGTGACAAAGACTCAAATATTTTATGATTTAAATGACATGTGAACCATTAAAAAAAAAAAAAACTAGCTAAGGGGCCGAAGTGTTAGCATAGTGGTAGGGCATTTGCCTTGCACATGGCTGACCCAGGACAGACCCGGGTTTGATCCCTGATCCCATATGATCCCCGAGCTAGGAGCGATTTTTGAGTGCAGTGCCATGAGTAACTCCTGAGTGCCACCTGTGTGGGGTGACCCAGGTCCCGCACCCCTCCTTGGCCTGGTGTTTCTTTAGTTATGTCCTCTTTGAAGTATACTACCTTAATCTTAATTAACCCAGAAGTTAATATTTTTAAGGGCAGAGACTGTACTTTGTGTATAAATAACAATGCCAAGAGTATACAGGGCATGTAATTTAGCCCATCCCTGGGTAATTTATTATGCTGATTGTTGTGGTAAGTTCACAGAGGAATGAAACATAGATTTATCCCTCAAGTTATACCCTCTAATGAATAATATTAAATGTCATCCTGATGCAAGAAAACCAGGGGGGGGGGATAAAGTTAAAATAAAACAAGAAAAAATGATTCAAGACAATTGGGGCTGTAATGTCAATTCCAACTTGAAATATCTGGAATTTTTGCTTAAGATGTTTGAATTCAATTAAGGTCTTAGAGAAGAAATAATAGTTTTGATTTATAGAGTACTTATTACAAGTTAGGCAAGCATTGCTGCATACCTATGTCAAGCATGTCATTTGATTGTGACAAATTTTTATGATGCTTCTATTACTTTTCCTTATTACCAATGCTGAACTTCATTTGAAGTCAGGCAACAAACAGTCCACTATTTAATATCCTGTGAGTATATATAAACCCAGAGACTACTAAATGTGAGAGCTTAAGTTATAGTCACTACACTAATTTCTATTAATAGAAAGAGATGGGTGGGGTAACATTAGTTGCAAAAGATATGAAGAAATTTACAGTGAAAGATACAGAGTATAGTGAGTATGAGATTATTTATGACATAGTTTGGGTGGAAAAAACTGAAGCAGCTTAAAAAGATATTAAAGAACAAGTCAAGATTTTTATTCCTTTTTTTCCTCTGATTTCTTCTGAATACTCTGAAAGTTGTTCTTTCTGAAAGATTTATAAGTTTTTAATTCAAGAGTCATTTTATAAGAATTTAATAACTATAGTTAGGAAAATATGCAGCTATTTATTTGTCTATGAGAAATTGTTTTCTCTCCCTCTATCTTGCCTCTAGTACTCTCTCTTTTATTATGACTCATTAAATCTATACCAAAAATATCATAAGAAATATCTCTGCTCTTGTTAATTTTTGTGATTGGTCCATGTCATTGAATGTTATAGTAAAGTAAAATTATTGTTCAAATCAAGATAGATAGATTCAAGTAAATGAAAGAAATGTATCATCTGAAAATCAAGAAACCTGTGTATGGATTTTTAGTGTGATGTTTTTAGGTTAATCTTTCACAATCAGCTTTTTCTGACTTCAACTCTAACATCCTCTAATTAATACAACTCTACTATGACGCCAGACAAAAAGTTTTTCCAAAAGGGTCTCTTCATTCACTGGAGTTAATACTGCAATAGTAAACATTATCATAGTACTACTTCCCTTTCAAAGTTTGAACTAGAACTAGAGAAGTTATTATCAAGGTGAAGCATAAAGAAATAGTAATCGAAAGTATAATTGATTAACCAGTGTTCGATATTAGTCACTTGTACATGGTGTACAATGAAATTAAAGTGTTCTTTTGTTGCCTGCTTTCAGACGACCTTATGCCCTTATTTAGACATCAATTTGCAAAAAAAATTATACTTTCTTTGAATTCAGAGCTTTGGGTACTATTGTTGACTGAAGCTCTTGAAATGTGCACTGATTACAGTGCCAATGTAATGTACATTAGCGGAGAGCTCAAGTATTATACAATAACCTTAAATCAGAGTTATAAGAGGCTAATAATGAAGATGAAATAATGCTGAAAGTACTAGCCTTTTATTCTGAACTCAAGAAATGCATTAGAAAATATTTTTTAAGAATAGGTCATGGAAAACATAAATGCAGAGTAGAATAAAGGATATAGTGAGTACATTGGGTCATGGAAGGAGAAATAGAAAGCGGGATAAAAAGCATATTGCCTTAAAAGGATATGCATAATTTAGAGAAGAGTGAGTTGAAGAGACTCCTGAAAAAAGTACCATCCTTTTAGCTATAGTGGCAGTGGTTTTCACAATCACAAAGATTTTCCTGCAGTATACAAAAAACAAAGTTTGAATTTTGAGGACACATTTATATAAACATCTTCAATATAGTATTTCTATACCATATTTCTATGAGATTCATAACTCATCATTATTCCAATTTTAGTCTCCACAAATTTGCAACCTATATAGAACTAATGAATAAATATTTAAAATAGAGCAAAATAAATAATATAGTTCTTTAGAACTATAGTTCTTTAGAAGATAGCGAAGAAAAGTAGAGAGCAAGGAAAAACCAGAAAGATAGGCAAAGCATGTGCAAGATTCTAGACCCAGCTCCCACACTGCACCCCACCCCAGTATCATTAGTGTGACCCAAATGATACCTTTATGAATTATCCAAAGTGGATATATTTTTAAATAAAAATAAATAGCAATATAAGAAAAGGTATGAGAAAATATTAGCTCTGAATCTTTATATCTTATTATCTCCTTTAAAAACTCATATTAGATAACAAATTTGGTTTTGGACTTTCTCACATCCAAACCAAAGAAAAACACATTTTGTTCCAAACGTGTTTCTCAAATATTTTGGTCCTATAATTCTTCTAAACTTTCAACTTATTAGAGACCTCAAAAAACGTTCTATGGGGGGTTATGTTACATCTATTGATGTTTATATAGTTAAAAAATTGAAGCTAAATTGTTGAATAATTATGAATAATTTCATAATAATAAACTTATCACATGTTTATAGAAATGTTGTGAACAAATAGCCTTTCTAAAAGAAAGAAAATTGGCACTTACATAATTGTAAATCTTGGTCAAGATTGTAAATCTGGCTTTAAAGAAAACAGCTAAATTCTCATATCTCCTGCACTAAATCTATTGTGGTATGAGATGTTTGCAGATTCCAGAAATTTATGTAGTTCTTAATAAATTGACGTTATAAATAACATCTCTGTATTGTTAGGAATATAATTTTCACTTCAGGAATTTCTTATGAAGACACTTTGAGAACCACTAAGTCACAATCACAGATCCTATATGACAAAGCTAGGATGGAAAAGAAATATATGTTCTTTCAAAGAGAGTTCTGAGAAAACATGCTCCCTTGAGTTATATGGAACACAACATGTAATGATGTTCTCAACAAAACATGGCAAATAAATACAGTGGTGAGTAGTATGTGACCAGTCATTGAGAAAAAAGATAGACATGCATTTCCTATTTTCTAAAATTTATAGCTTCTAGACACGATGGGAGTTAATAAAACCAATACTTCTTGTAATTGATGTCAAGTGCATTTTGTAATTATGTTTTGTGGTCTGCAACTTTTATAGCTAGTGTCATAAGACAATTAAAAACTCCATAAAATAATAATTTGACATTGTATTTTTTACTTAAAGCTTTCTACTATAAATATGTTGTGGATAAAAGGATATAATATATATTATATAACATATATTAAAAAGGATATAATATTACTAACTTTTTATTATTTTCAATACCTAATAATAACTTTACCATATCTCCAAACTATCCTAAATTAATGTGCTTCTTAATAAATACTTTAAAAACTTGCATTACCATTTATATTAACTTTAATTTGGATACCAACTCTTTCTTTTTTTGTGGTTTTTGGGTCACAACCAGCAGTGCTCAGGGGTTACTCCTGGCTCCATGCTCAGAAATTGCTCCTGGCAGGCACCGGGGACCATATGGGGCACCGGGATCCGAACCGATGACCTTTTGCATGAAAGGCAAATGCCCTACCTCCATGCTATCTCCCGGGCCCCTGGATACCAACTCTTCCCTTTATTTTTTAACTGAAAATATTTTACTTAAACCTCTTTGAGTGCCAAGGAAAATGATAGTAATATAATATATAAAAGCATAATAATGTAACATATGAAATAAAAATAATTGTGGCCATCTCATTGAGTTTTATTAAAAATCAAAGGCAATACAAAAAGCTCAGCACAGTTCTTGACATTTTAAAATTTTAATTTATAATTTAAAAGCACTATCAATTATATATTTAGTCTTCACTTTCCTTATTCAGCATCACTTCTAGGGTTCCATGAACAAGAGCACTCAATGAACCCACAAGGAAAATAGGAAGTGATAGGGAAAAGGATGAAGAGAAAGAAAGGTCATAGAAGAAATGGAGATAGAACTAGAAATTAGGGGTTGCTATCAGCTGTATAACTTTTGTAAATCTATAGCTTCTCTTGGGCATGAAAGATTCTTCTCTCTACATGAAAGATTCAATATAGGATTCTTTGGGGCTGAAAAGATAGTACAGTGGGTAGTATATTTGCCTTGCATGTAGTGAGCCAGATTTGATCCCTAGAACCCCATCTGGTCCCCCAAGTCTTTTCAGGAGTAATTCCTGAAAGCAGAGTCAGGAATAATAGTAAGAACTGAGTTCCATTGAGTACGGACGAAAAAAATAAACTTTGGAGTCTCATATAAAATAAGTCCTATGGTCTCCAGACTTTTAATATCTCAGTCAACCTATGCATACACTAAACGAGTTTGCCTAAATTTCCACATAATATTCAAAAGTGTATGGTAATAACTTGCTTCCATTTTATCTGTTCTCAGCTAACAGTATATTTTCCTCTTTACAGTCTTCAGTATCACACTAGGTACAAAATTGTTTTCTAGAGTCAATACCCCGAGGCGTCCAGACAAGTCTGCTTGCATTTCTTCTACACTACCCACATTCTAAAATTTCACTCTCTAATTATTGAAAAACATTTTAGCCACTATCATGCTTGCAGATAGCATCTGCCATAATGTGGTCCACAATAGCTATTCTTGGCTGGTGTCCCTTTAAGTATTGGAATCAGAGATAGTCTTGTGGGAACACTTCCTCTCTTTTTTATGTTGGTCTTTGTCTACTAAATCCATTGTTACATATACATTATGACTAAAGGTAAGAGATTATGTAAAAATATAGATTACATAAAATAGAAATTAAAATTGATGACATAAAATTAGTTTACTCTTAGACACAAAGAAGTCCTATCAGGTGAAAAGGCAGGGTCTGTACCATGATTAAGAATAAGATAAGAGCATTTCTGTGGCATCAATACACAAGAACACATAAAAACTGAATTGAACAAAACATCCCTTGAGGAGACTTGTTAAGAAAATTGACTAGAAACCAGTCATAATCTCAGTGAGATTCAGCCATGTGGAACACAGAACTGCCAAGTTCAAACTTAGAAGCATTTCCCATGGAGTGTAGCAGATAAAGACAGGAAAAAGAAAGAAGAAACTTAAAGAATAAAATCACTGTGTCAAACTGATACCATACTTAAAACTTAACCATAAGGCAGGATGGTGCTGGGGCCAGAGAGATAGCATGGAGGGAAAGCGTTTCCCTTGCACGCAGAAGGACGGCATCCCGTATGGTCCCTCGAGCCTGTCAGGATCGATTTCTGAACGTAGAGCCAAGAATAACCCCTGAGCACCGCTGGGTATGACCCAAAAACCAAAATAAAAAAAAATGGGGGGGGGGGCAGGATGGTGCTGTGCACAAAGATTTTACAGAGGTTCAGCCTTGTACCTACATTTGCTGAGTTGAGATCTCAGGACTTATAGAACTTGATATAAATTACAGTGTTATCTGGCCTGAGCAGGAGCAAATTTACCCGTTTACAGATCTATATAATAAGGTTGCAATTTCAATCCTTTCCTAAGGGTATCCAGCTTTGCCTCTCCCCTACAAGTTTATGTATGTAGCATGAAATAATAGAATTGAAACTGCAATTGTCTCAGAAGTAAAGGAAGCCTTCAGAGCAAGGGTGGTTACCATGACTTAATATTACCAAACATAATATCTAAACTAATATGAAGGACACTGTGTACAAAGGCACCAAAGAGGCTCATATTTTGTGACTGCATCCACAATGTTAGAAAGAGATCGGAAATTGGATGAACACAACACAGACAGGCTGTGGCTGGCCCCGGAGACCAGACACTCCTGAGCTAGTCTATAGTATAGAGCTTTCATCTTTTTAACTGCTGTTATAAAATGCAAAGATCACTATGCTAATCAGCTTTTATTGGACTTACATGTTGATAATTCCTAGTCACTGCACAAGTCGCAGCATTCTTTTGCTATATCAATTACCAGACACAGTAATTATGAACAAGTTATCAGAAGTCAGGTCAGCTAGTCTTTGTTGCTAAAAAAGCTACCGGACAGTGCTGACTTCGAACCCTTGCTCTCATCCAGCTATTTACAAACAGAGCAATAAACACAAGTTCACTCTTACCCTTATGTCTTACTCTCTGAAGTCATATGTTCATTGGAACACTATTCACAATAGCCAAAACCTAGGAACAAACCAAAAGCCTGAGAATAGAAGAGTGGATAAAAAAAAAAAAAAACTCTATGGTATAGCTAAACAATGGAATACTATGCAGCTGTTAGAAAAAATGAAGTTATGAAATTTGCTTATACATGGATGAATATAAAAATATTGTGTTCATTAAAATGAGTCAGAGAGATAGACATCCCTGTTTGGGAATCAATATGTTGCATTAATTATTAATTACAAAGCCCTAGTGATGAAGCCCTTATATGTCTAGCCTGATGCCTCTACAGATATCAGGGTAATGGTAAATAAATGGTCCATAGCAGTCAGATGAAGTTTCAGGAGAAATCCAGCTTTTATTATAAACCCTAACCACCATGTCCTCACATGGTCTTTAAACTAAGCAGCCTCTGCCTCCATCCTGTGTCTTCTCTCTACCTGCTGCACCTTCCTTGCTGAGTCTGTTCCTCATCCTTCCCATTAGGCCACTTTTAATTACCAACCACAGACCCGTCCCAGCTGTGGGAGGGTTTGACTATCCAGGTAAGATTAAAATTCAGCTTTGGGGGGGGGGGGGTAATACTTACATATAAGAGAATCTTTAAAAAACTCACATCAAACTTCAAAAAAATAAATAAATAAATGAGACCGAAGGCAAAAACTATCGGAACCTATGGCACACAGAATAGCAATACTAATAGGGAGAGGGGGTATCAATACAAGCTTACATCAACAAACAAAAAAAAAGTGCAAATGAATCGTCTAATTTCTTAGTTTAGAAACCAAAAAGAAAAAATCAGAAATGAATCCCAAAATAAGTCAAAGAAAGGAAATAATGAAATTTAGGACAGAAATCAATAATGCAAAAACCATAAAAACGGGGGCCTGGCGGTGGCACTGGAGGTAAGGTGCCTGCCTTGCCTGCACTAACCTAGGACGGACCACGGTTGGATCCCCCGGTT
>PVKC010048647.1:0-10878 GCA_004027635.1 Crocidura indochinensis | reverse complement strand
CGTCCTAGGTTAGTGCAGGCACCTTACCTCCAGCGCCACCGCCCGGCCCAAGAGATCACTTCTGATAGTGTTCACGAACCTCAGTACACCAGGGATCATCGTGGTACACTACAGCAATGTCATTCATATATAAGGAAAACCTCAATCTGTTAAGAGAGAACCTTAGTCTCTTCTTTTTAAGCCTTGGAACATGTAACTTTTAAATTTTTACCTTATCCCTATCAAAGTTGAGCTTTTTGACTAATAATATATATTTATATAGTAAATATATTAAATAATTAATATTTATATACATGTGTTTTATAAATAAATATATAAGCATGACATATGAGAAGATACTGAAATAGTTTCAAGAAAAACTAAAAAAAAAAAAAAAAGGCATGGTTGAATGTCACTTCTTACAAAGATTTTAATAAAAAAGGTCCTTATATCAAAACCTTGAGGAAGACCAAAAGAAAATTCTGGGAGGTATAAGTGATAGCAAAGTTTTGAGTAGTTTTTTCCATTGTACATAGTTAACCTGAGTTCTATCTCTAGAACCCCAATAAGTCCACTGATAACCACCAGGTGTGTTCCTTGAGAACAGAGAAAAGAGTAAGCCCTAAGCACTGCTGGTATGATGTATAAACAAACAGGAAAGAAAGAGAAAAAAGTATAGAATGTTAATAGCTAGAGTGAGTGTCAGGGCTCTGGGAGAAAAACAAAACAAAACAAAACAAAACAAAGCAAAGCAAAAGAAAAAAAAAAACAAAGATAAACCCACTCACCCAAAAAATTGCCAAAAAAAAAATTAGTATCTAACCCACTTTTTTCCAAAAAGAGTAAGTCAGAAAAAACCCAATGTGACTCAAGTAAGACGGAGCAATAATGTTTAAGAACCATTACCAGGGGCCGGGCGGTGGCGCTAGAGGTAAGGTGCCTGCCTTGCCTGCGCTAGCCTAGGCATGGACTGTTGTTCGATCCCCCGGTGTCCCATATGGTCCCCCAAGCCAGGAGCGACTTCTGAGCACATAGCCAGGAGTGGAACCCTGAGTGTCACCGGATGTGGCCCAAAAACCAAAAACCAAAAAAAAAAAAAAAAAAAAAGAGCCATTACCAGATAGAGAGAAAGAAGCAATTGATTTCTTTGTGTGAGACATCATTATTTACAGGAACAATGAATAATTTTACCCAAGATTTTATTCTTCACATTCTTAAATTTAGAAGAGAATTATAATATATTTTGTTACTTGATTCTCATCAGAATAGTAGAGACAACATTTATGATTTCATATAGCAAAACATATTTGCCAGCTCTCTTGACAAGATGTCCTGCATATCTTTCTCTACAATCGTCTTGGAAAATAAGTAATTTCCAGTCATTTAATATATCTGGCTTGCACAGAAATAATTCTGGGCCTCTCTCAGTTCTTGAGAGAACAGACCATCAAACGAGAATTAGAGAAAATTCATAAAGTAAAAGAAAAATTAGTCATAGTATGTATTCCTTCCATATAATTCAACCACATAGTTCCAGAAGTCAAACTTTAGATCTGTACTTGACAAATTATTTTCTGTGGATTAGTACTATTCTGTAGAGACTGAAAGATTGAAAATTATTTATCTACCAGCTTGATTTTGTTGACTCAATGACCTGCATTTTCGAAGGACAAGTATGCATAAATAAAAAAGATTGAAGAATGCTGCTTTCAAAAGGCTGAATTAAAAATAAAAATATTGGGAAGTAAAGGGGTGGGGTCAACTGGGAAGATTACGAAATAAAATATTATAAAAGGACAGTATACAAATTTAAATTTTTCCTTCTCCATTGAAAAGAGATACAGATATTAGGTTTGGATATTCTTTGGTGCAGTTAAGATGTTCTTAAAGATGGAAACTTGTTTGTAAACAAGCAGTTTATCTGATTTCAGGAATCTTTCCATGAAATTAGCCTTCCAGTAATGAGATATTTTAATAAATAGGCTTTTTAATTTCTACATAATCAAAATGCACAATAATAATATGGAAAGGTCTATTATGAACATGTTGGAGATGTCTGCTTCATTTTTTTGGATTTTTGGGTTTTTTTTTCCATTTTTGCTTTGGAATTGCTCTTGGTGTTGCTCAGGGACTACTGGCTTGGTATATAGGAGTTATTCCTGATGTTATTCTGTGGAAGTGAACAAAGAATCCTGCATGCAAAACATGTCTATTCCCTTGGATCATCTCTCAGTGGCCCAGAAGTGAGGTCTCTGAACATCTTGATCAGGTCTATTATTCATCAGACCTTTCACAATTTCTTTCCTTTATGCTTTTAACAATGTGAGGAATCCTGCCTCAGTGACTAAGACCACAGAACCTAGAACTAGCTGACAGAATTGGTTTAGTTCCAATCCCATCTAGTAAATAAGTGGCATTAAGAAAGTTCTAAAAATAGATCTCAGTATCCTCTTATATAAAATAACATCATCATCTAGTAATAATAATAAATCTGCATAATAGTATCATTGTGCTGATGAATACATGTATAAATAATACCTGACAACTAAAAACATTAATTTGTTGTTGACATTTAAAATAGATATCTACATTCTGAAACTGTTCTCAGTCTTGTGGTACTAACTGGAATCATTTTATTACTGGCTATATTTCTTTTATACCATTTGATTTAACTAAATATTCCATTTTCTTAATTCTCCATACAACATGATCTCCAGTGCTATATCATATTCAGAATATTTCCCCTGGCAGTTCATGATCTAGGATTTAGCTACTAGCAAAATCTAAGCTTGATTTTAACTCAAGTTGGTTTACTCTCTTGTCTGGAGTGTGACACAATACATGTAGGGGCTCCTTAATATGAGAGAATAGGTCTTAAAATTGAGCTGTAATTTCGATGCATTTATCTATTCCCTTTATCAGGATATTTTAAAATGTCCACAAATAGCTTTGTGGGACAGATGTTCAAGTGCCCAATTTCCCATTGCAAGCTACTGCTGAAATCTTCTAAACAAAAAATAAGTAGAAGGTATGTGCATGCAAAATCCAGATATGCTGATTTTTCCTTTATACAAGTCCCTTTGAGAGCTCCTATTTCTATTAATGAATAGATTAGATGCATTTGCTAGGCTATTTTTCTCTGGAAATATATTTAAATTAATCTATATCTATGACATATGCATAACATAAACTATAGTACTTCTAAGTTTAGTGCCAACTTCACTTCTTATTTTAAAATTTGCAGATTCAATCAGAGTACCTGTAAAATAAGCCAAAAGAAATTAAGAGTCAGATTTAATATTAAAAACCAAAAAACTTGTCATGAATGTCCCTGTTATTTTTGTGGTTTTCTCAGAAGTGTGTCTCAGAGATTAACCCATGAAGTGATTTGTTAATCATTCCTATACTCATCAGCCCATAATATACCATTCCTAAATATGTACTACCTGTTTTCCTTGTTTTATGAAAGCAGTTTCTTGTGACTTTGCAAGCAAGATGCTTTTTGCGAGTTGAGTCCCTGTCCTCTCAGATTTTTGTCCTCCAAAAAATCCACTATTTTTCACATTAACACTTATTTCTTGAATGTTTGCTTCAACTTTCAAGAACCAGAACTTGCTTTCGAATAACTGTACCCAAAACACAAATGCATTTGCTTAATTTTATCTTTGTAGAATAGAATTAATAGCACCCTTCCTTACAGAAATATCGCAAGAGTTAACCCAGTCATTGATAGTAAAAAACACCACAGGGTTTTTTCCATAGTTTTCTATCCTAATATTGCTAGGATCTGGAATTGAAGGCCAAGACTGCACAATTGAAATAAAGCAAAGCAAGACTTTATTCCTTCAGTCACAAGCTCCAAACTGGCTAGCCAGGGTCATATTCTACAGGAGGTAACCCCATCCAGGGTCAATGCCAATTTATGTAGGAAGAGAATGAGGAGATTCTAGCCTCTGTTAATCTTGAAAATAATTGACTGATGTCTAGGGTACTTTCCTACTGCTCCCTTGTTTTTATTCTAGATAGGCTATCTAATATGAGTTAGTGTCAAATGGAAACATGGGCTTGAGAAAGAGAAGCCTAAGAGTTTTATACCATGAAGCACTTTACAAAATGGCATCCCGGGGGCCGGGCGGTGGTGCTGGAGGTAAGCGCCTTGCCTGCGCTAGCCTAGGATGGACCGCGGTTCCCATATGGTCCCCCAAGCCAGGAGCGACTTCTGAGCGCATAGCCAGGAGTAACCCCTGAGCGTCACTGGGTGTGACTCCAAAACCAAATCAAACCAAAACAAAACAAAACAAAGAAAAACAAAATGGCATCCCTCCTGTTCAGAACCTAGGGCTCCACAACTGTCAAAAAATGTTTTGGAGTAAAGGTTTCAAATTTACATAAAGATTTAATACAAGCATGGCCTGATACATTTGAAAGAATTTCCACAAATACAGTGTGGTAAGGTTGGACAAGTAAGAAAAATGTGATAGATGCCCAGTAACAATAGATCTTACATACATATTTTCTTTTTTAAAAC
Organism: Crocidura indochinensis; assembly: GCA_004027635.1. Classification (NCBI taxonomy): domain Eukaryota; kingdom Metazoa; phylum Chordata; class Mammalia; order Eulipotyphla; family Soricidae; genus Crocidura; species Crocidura indochinensis. The sequence goes on along the minus strand of PVKC010048647.1, from coordinate 6,371 downwards.
ACTCATGGTCAATTTGCTTTAGCTGTACAACATTGATTCTTGGGGAGATTTTTTTTCGTTGTCCTTGTAACTCTTTTTAATTAGTGTCATTATTATGATACATATTTATCTCTCCCATACATATGCAATGGCACATACAAACAAACATAGAACAAAACTCTGTTTTTTGTTCAGTACTTCCACTAAATACAATTTTAGCTGTAGAGTTTACACTATAATTTTTTTTGCCTTTGTCCAACATAAATTACTTTATGCTAATAATAGTCAAAGCATCCAGAACTAAAAATTTGAAAGGCACTGTTTCAATAATCTATATGACTCCATTCTCTAGCAGTAGCACTTCTTTTAAACAAAATACTCTCTAGAAAATGAAAACACTTACAAATGGTACTATGCCTTGCTATTTGTAAAACAACCCCTGAAACTCTAAAGCTTCGAGTTCTAGCAATTATTAGATCACAGTTACAGTCTGTCAGGACTAAATGTGTTAAATCCTTGCTGGGAAAGAGGAAGACCCTAAGATTACAATATATTTGAACAAGAAGGTGCTAACTTTGCATTATTTTCCATTCTTCTTCCTGTCTTTGTCAATAGGATGGATCCATGCTGTGCTATTCTCTGTGCTGGTTGCCACCTTTGTCATGAGAATGAGACACCAGAATCAGAATGTTTCCTGTGAGATATAATAGCATGCTTTCCTACTCTCACCTCTCAGGATGTTGCATTTAGTTAGGTTAGAGTCTCTGAATCCCTTAGGGCATTAGCTCAATATTCACCATTCATGCAAGGTGTCCTTTTTGCTTGTATTCTTTGCTAAAGTATTTGATGTCTTGGTCAGTTTGAAACCCTTCACTCTCTTAACTATACCCCTTCCCCCCACACAAAAAAGACATTTATTTTTATCATTATCAAGTCGTTCATATGGATGTAACGATTTTTTATATAAAGAAACATGGTTTAATAATTTTTAGAACACTTTTTCCACTTGAAAATACTTCAAGATTTCAAATGCATAAAGTAATGTACAGCAAGTTGTTGTTATATTTAGGAGCTAAAGTGTGATGAGATGGGCACATGAAATAAAATACATTTATTCTCTTGAAAAGGTGTTTTGCATTTAGAAAAGTTTGAAATGTTAAATTTTAGTTTTGTTTGGAAGATATTTTTATGTTACTCTTAAATTTGCCTCTTTTTTTAGGCTAAGGTACAATTGTACCCTTGAATCATCTGTTAAAAAATATAAGATAAAATGATGAATATCTCTAAGTGGTTGAACAGTTTTCTCTATGTAGGGTAAGGGAAGTATGAAGCTCCATTTGAATTTAAAAAGTTTCTATATATGTAGAGACACAAAGAGCCATTTGACTCTAACAAATGATACAATATTCTTTATTATGCATGTGACAATTTTTAACATTTAGTTGCGAGTTTGTTAATTTAGAAGAAATTAACCTAAAATTGAATTACATATATTCTTCTTTAGTATTTACACCATATTGTTGACTTAATTAAATAAAGATGAAGCTGGATGGAGATGAAGGCCTTTGTCCGCCATCCCAGGTCACGTGGCTCCAGCCCCCACTAACAGTAGTGTCTGGAGGTTCATGAGAGCGGCAGGTAGAAAACTCACTCACACGCAGGCTTCATGAGAGATAACATCTTTATTCAGCCCTAGCCACTAGATGTGGCTGCTACCATTTAAGCATGCCCTTCATAGCTAGCCTTGCATCTTCTTTCATCCATGTCACCTCTGACCTACATGCAGGCAAGGATCCAAAAGAAAGGGCAAAAGAGCTGAAAACCAAAGACCACAGACCTATATACCCTTCCAAGACCCCTCCCAGGCAATGGGCAAGGTCTTGCAGGTAATGTAAATGCAATATCCAGTTCCCCAAGGAACAGTTACCTGTACCCCGGGGTGAACCTATACCATATGATTATTTCAGGAAGGGCATAATTTCAAAAGAAATGTGATTACAGGCCTCCCCAAGATATTCATTACGTGCTTTCCTAAGCCTGACCCCCCAATAATAATTAAGAAATAAAAAATACAATAAAATGTATTGTTACACATGATGCTATATGTAAACAATTGGTATGAGATGGTATCTTATAACTTGATTTTCAATCGCCTGATGCGTCACAGTGAGCATTTACTTATATGCTTATCAGTGATCTATAGGATTTTTTAGAAGCGTCTATTCAAATGTTCTGCCCCTTTTATAGATTCTTGGCATTTCATTGTTACTGCACAAGTACATTATTAGCCTTGATATCAATACACTATCATAAAAATGTATGTCTATATATGTTTATACATTTGATTTTCTTGTATGCCTATGGTATCAATTTATCTTCTGAACTTCTGATTATTAATGCATTTTTCATATTTATTAGCTTAGTTATATATTTGCCAAACTTTTTTTCATATTTTCATGTTTATGAGAAAATAGTTTACTTTCATTGATCTTCTGGCTAATGAATGTATGTGTGTTGTGTAGTTGGTTTAGTATCCATTTCACTCTTTCCCCTTATTATTTTTTCTTTTACTGACTATTGATTTTAATTATTGTTCTTTAGTTCTGAGATTAAGATGTATTTTTAGGGACTAGAGAGACAGCAAATCGGGTAGGGCAGATTTGTCCTATATTTGCTCTGTATATGGCTCTATATATGTCTGACCCAGGTTCTTCGATCTCCAGTATCACATATGATTCCCTGAGCATTCTGGAATAATTTCTGAATGTAGATTCAGAAGTAACCCCTGTCTACTGCTGTATGTGAACTGCAAGTCCCAAAAAGTTTTTCTTGCAATTTTTTGCATATGTTTCTATAATATTTGAAAAGCAATGACCTATAATAGCTAGTTGCAAATCCCTCTGCAGTGTCTACTTGATTCTTAACAAATCAATAATTTCATACCAAAGTTATTTTTAATTACATTAATGTAAAGTTTGGATATTATTTCAAGCTCAAGAAGAGGAGGGGTCTAAAAAGTGATTTAATTCTTGAAGCAATATTCTACAATAGCTAGTAAAGATTCATATTAATCAATTTATAGATAAATATTTGGGAGATCGCTGCAGGCATCTTGTGTCTCAGCAATCCTAGTGGGACGGAGTCCTTTCACGAGAGGAAAATGGGCATCACGAGCAGTAAAATATGAAATATGAAATAATAAAACCACACAGAGTATGTGGGGTCAACACATCTTCTGGCAGAGTATGAAAAGTTTAATTTTTTGAGCAGGGGAATTTATAGGGGTAAAATTAGCCAGAAGTAAAGAATAATTATAATCAAAAAGCATAGTACAACAGTAACAATACCTAAGCTATGGTATGACTGTAAAAATTCTAGGTTACAAAAGAGAAGGTCAGAACTCAAGGTAACTCTGCAAGCTTACTTTAAAAGCAAAATTAGGATTAGAAGGGAGTATAAAATATCTAGGAACTTGATCTTTACTAAACTGGACTCTATTAAAGGGAGGAGTCAAATCCCCAAAAATGAATTTCCCTCTTTCTAAAGGAGGGTCAATAGTCAATAACCAGGATCTGCATTCTGGTTATGCCCTTGATTACCAGAAAATGCAGCTGCAAGGACATATTTGAAAAAGGGAGAAAAAGTATTGTCTTTTCTTTTAGGCTGGCTAAAAAAGGGGTTCATTGGTGCTGGAATTTCTGAGCCAAATTATTTGATAGAGGCCATTATTTTGCCTGATATATACAAAAGAGAGATAGTCAAATACTGGCTGAATATGTAATGCCAGGCATCTCTTTGGAAATTCCTCAACCATCCATGCAGGGGAAAAGGCATCCACAGCAGGCCTTTGGAGGAACTCCATGGGGGTTAAATTAGTTCTACCCATCAGGAAAATTTGAGGATACATCTGGTGGTCTGAGTCCCCCTAAAAGATTAGGTATGTCCTGGCAGGAGATAGCATATCTATCTTTTTGATGGGGTGTCCAAAGCTATCAATCATTGCTTAGGGTGCCCAGTGATCACCCTCATCAAAATTTACTCTACCAGACTGGAAGGTTTACTATTCAGATTCTATTTGGGCCTAGCTTCTAAATGCAATATTTTCTGGCATATAAGATGACTGGGCGTATAAGGCGACCCCTAATTTTGCAGTTAAAACATAGGTTTAGGCCTATATTCACTGTATCAGACAGAATGTTCAGAATGTGCTGCAACTGTATGTACCACAGTGAGTCAATCACAACAAGCAAAGGTTCAAAGGTTATACTGTAATAGACTTCCTCTCTGACTCTGATCAATCTGAGCAGGCTTTTTACAGTGTAGATTCGGGTCCAGAACATTGTCTAATTTGCATGCATAAAAAGCCTGTTTGAATTGGCTGAGTTAGAGAGGCAGTCCAAGCAGCCTTAGTGCAGGATCAAGTTGGAAAATTCGTTTTTTGGCAATATTCAGACAATTTTTGTTTAGCAGCATATTAAAACATTTTTCAGGAAATACTCGACATAAAAGACGAACCCCAATTTTCGGTTGACTTTTTTTTTTTTTCAAAAGTCGTCTTATCTGCCTGAAAATACGGTAGTGGGACATGTAGTATTATAGAATGAACTCAGGGAAGGTATGTGTTTCAACCCTTTGAACTATTTTTCAGATATTAAAAGTTTTTTAATTTTATAATAACCTTTTTTCTTTTCTGGGGATGCTTCCAATTGATGTCTAAAAGTTCTTAGTTCTCACTGGTCATTCTAAGTCAATTGGAACAAAAAGTTCAGTGCATGACTCAAGAATATGATTCTATTGAAGCTCTATTATTTTGGTGCAACATTAGTCATGCTATGGGTCTCCTATACTCAGGTACTATATGGTGTTGAACCAAAGGTATTGTCTAGAATTTTCTCTAACTGCTCTACTGTATTCTGTCTTAATATATAGTAACTTTATTAACAAATTCAATACTGAAAACATTGACTAAAGAAACAGCTTTGTATCTTAAATCGATCTTTAGAAAACAAAGCTTTTGTAAAGCAATGCATTGATTTACATATGATATGATAGGGATTGATATGGTTTTAAGAACTAATATTATAGCCTATACTCAGATTATTAATCACAGAGTTTTATTCATCCTTGTTGAAACATCATAATATATAGTATGTTATAATTTTGGGAAGACAGAAAATGTTTGCTACAATTTTGTTTAATAAAGTAAGCAATGACATATTGTGCTGGAGAATCATACCCTATTACAGTCTTTAGCAACCCAAAAGGATCCCCCAGGTATTGCCAGGAGTGATCCATGAGCACAGAGATAAAAGTAAGTCCTAAAGACAAGTAGGTGTGCCCCCTCAAACAAACAAAAATCCATATGTTACACTTGTTTGTAATAAGTATTTTAATAAGTATTTTGTAATAAGTATTGTAATAAGTATTGTTTGTAATAAGTATGTTTGTAATAAGTATTATAAATTGCAGTACTTTTTGAAAAACTGAAATTACTAATGAATGTTAATAGAAACAAGTTCTGTTAAAGGTTTTTTTTTTTCTTTTAAATATCAAGGATTTCTAAAAAAGCAGGAAGAAAAATGCAAATGTATACTTTTTGGTGGAAGAGGAACTAAGTAGATGAGATGCACTCAATATACCAAAACGTACTTGTAAGAATCAGTTTCTTTAATTACTATATAATAATGATAGCATGGAATATTTAATTAAAAATAAAATAAAATGGCTGGAGAGATAGCATGGAGGTAAGGCGTTTGCCTTTCATGCAGAAGGTCATCAGTTGGAATCCCGGCACCCATATGGTCCTCCAATCCTGCCAGGAGCGATTTCTGAGCAGAGAACCAGGAATAACCCCTGAGTGCTGAGTGCTGCTGAGTGTGACCCAAAAACAAAACAAAACAAAAAAAAAAAACAAAAAAAAAAAAAGATTTGACTTTAATTGGCAGCAGTAGGCTTCTAAATATAGGTGATGCCCAGTTTAATAGAAAGTTTATTCATAAGTCACTGAGCCTTCATTATGAGAATGGTAATAAAAAAAGAACATCAAAAAGACATATTTTGGTTGCATTACATACAACAATGTCTAGAAACTATTCTCTGCTAGAGATCACTCCTTACTTTTTTCAGGGATTTGATGCACGGGTTTGAACCCCTGCCTCCTGCATCAAAAGTATATGTTTGATCCATCCCTAAAACCCATTAATACCCATTATAACTCTACATTTTTGAGAACTGTGGCAAGAAAGGCTGGGAAATAAGGGGATTTCTGCAAGCTGGCTTTAAATATAAAAGAAAGTCTCTGTTTAGAGACTTGTGTTCCTGCTGTTCTGATTGCAGAATGAGCTAAGGTGAAAGTCATCCAAGTCAAACAACCTGTCTAGGCTAATAGTGCC
>PVKC010048646.1:0-10871 GCA_004027635.1 Crocidura indochinensis | reverse complement strand
TGCTCAGGGGTTACTCCTGGCTCCATGCTCAGAAATTGCTCCTGGCAGGCTCGGGGGACCATATGGGGCACTGGGATTCGAACCGATGACCTTTTGCATGAAAGGCAAACGCCTTACCTCCATGCTATCTCCCGGGCCCCGATTCATTCAATTTTTATGTAATATTCTTATGTACCTGACATTGTTCTAGATTTTGACTGATTTAGTATAAAGATCCCATTTTAAAGAATATTTAATTCTATTTAAAAAAATTTTTTTTGTTTTTTGGGTCACACCTGGCAGGGGGTTACTTCTGGCTCTATGCTCAGAAATTGCTCTTGGCAGTCTCAGGGGACCATATAGGATGCTGGGATTCGAACCACCATCCTTCTGCATGCAAGGCCAATGCCCTACCTCCATACTATCTCTCTGGCCCCAAGAATATTTAATTCTTTAGTAGGCACCCTGATCTGCTAAGTTGTTCATAGTGGAGTTTCATTTATACAGTGTTCCACCATCAGTCCCACCACTCGAGTCAACTTAGTTCCACCAGTGTCCCCAGGCTCCCTGTCATCCTCCAGTCTCTTTGACAGGCACATTTTAAAGTTTGGTTGTTGTGGTTTGAGTCTTATTTTTTTTTTGTTTGTTTGTTCTTTGGGTCACACCCGGCAGTGCTCAGGGGTTACTCCTGATTTCATGCTCAGAAATTGCTCCTGGCAGGCACGGGGGACCATATGGGGCACCGGGATTCGAACCGATGACCTTTTGCATGAAAGGCAAACGCCTTACCTCCATGCTATCTCCCAGGCCCCTTGAGTCTTATTTTTATAGTGTTTTTGACTCTGTGGTTTAGATATATACATAGACCATATCTCTACATTCACAGATGTACCCTAGGTCCTTGGTTCCTTCTCCTGTAACCTCCTGTCTGCTTTCCCTTTTTTTTTTTTTTTTTTGTGGTTTTTGGGTCACACCCAGCAGTGCTCAGGGGTTACTCCTGGCTCCATGCTCAGAAATTGCTCCTGGCAGGCAGGGGGGACCATATGGGGCGCCGGGATTCGAAAAGATGACCTTTTGCATGAAAGGTAAACGCCTTACCTCCATGCTATCTCCCGGGCCCCGCTTCTTTCCCTTTTTATTTCCTTCCCAGTCCACATTTCTGAAATCAAGAGTCCAGGGTAATCTAGGTATTTTTGCTTGGATATTTTGCATCTTCTTGTCCTGTTATTCATAGATCAGTGAAAACATTTGGAAAGGACTCTATTTTTATGGACCTTAAATTTCTGAAATAGTTTGTGTCCCTTTAGGAGTAGGACACCATCTTGCTCAGTTTTATCTGTATTTTGTCATAATTGAAATAATAGTAATGTCTGATATTTGGATAATACATATGAAAAGTGCAGATTGTGTTTGCATATTTAGTTATGTTTGTCCATATAAACATATGTTCTTTGACCCTAATGTGAAAGTTTTATATATAAAACTTTTATATCTTTTCCGTGGAATAATGATATGTTTCCTTTCCACAGTTGTCAGTAGCTAATAATCGTCTGGTGCGGATGATGGGTGTGGCCAAACTGAACCAACTCCGGGTATTAAATTTGCCTCATAATAGTATTGGCTATGTGGAAGGGCTAAAGGAACTGGTACATTTGGAATGGCTGAATTTGGCCGGAAATAATCTCAAGGTGAATTGTTTCTGATTTTTAGAAATTAAAGTGTTTGTTTCCTTTTTGTTTGTAGGTCACACCTGGCAGTGCTCAGGAATTACTCTTGGCTTCTCACTCAGGAATTACACCTGGTGATGCTTGGGGGGCCATATGGGATGCTAGGGATCAAATCTGAGTTGACCACATGTAAGGCAAACACCCTACCTATTGTGCTATCAGCACAGCCCTTTCCTCATTTTTTTTTTTGGATGGGGGTATACCAGACAGTGCTCAGGGCTTACTCCTGGGTCTGTGCTCAAATCAGGGATGTTGGGCTGGGGATCATACTTGGCTGGGTTATCAGATACAAGGCAAGTGTCCTACCTGTTGGCCCTCTAATAGTTAACTTTTATTGAACAATTACTTTATACTAAGCAGCAACTCATTCATTGTAGCCAAACTCATTGTATCCTTATAGATGAAAGAAACTAAAGTACAGAAAAGTAAGTTGCTTATGGTCATATAGTCAAAATGGATTGATTTATTTTAAATAACATCTTTATTTAAGTAGCATGCTACAAACATGCTTGTAGTTGGGTTTCAATCATAAAAAGAACACCCCCATTACTAGTGCAGCATTCCCCCACCAGTGCTTCCCATCTCCCTCATCCCCCACCCTCTGCCTATACTGGAGACAGGAATTCTATTTCTCTTACTCACTATCATGGTCATGATAGTTGTCAGTGTAGTTATTTCTCTAACTGGACTCACCACTCTTTGTGGTAAGCTTTATATTGTGGGCCAGACCTTCCAGCCCTCATCTCTATTGTTTTTGGGTATTATTACAATAACGTCTTTTATTTTTCTTAAATCCCACAGATGAGTGAGACTATTCTGTGACTACCTCTCTCCTTCTGACTTATTTCTCTCAGCATAATAGATTCCATGTCCATGTATAGGAAAATTTCATGACTTCATCTCTCCTGAAGGCTGCCATTGTGTCTCTGTACCACAGTTTCTTTAGCCACTCATCTCTTGAAGGGCATCTTGGTTGTTTCCAGACTCTGGCTATTGTATATATAGTCAAAATTTAAATCTTGACAGTTTGTCCTCACTCTTAACTGTAAACTCTCTTCTGTACAAAGTGTGTCACATCTCATCACTGTGTTTTCTTCAAGCTGAGAATAGTTGGGAAAGAACCTGTTGGTATCTCTCTAATGTTAGGGGACTAATTAAGGTGGGACTTGTGACATTGCAACATCTACCAAATTTTATATTATTGTGACTGTGTGTAGGTGGGGGTAAACATCATACCTATACTCGGAACTTACTTTTGGCTCTCAGCCCCCATATTTGCTTATTAATTTTTGGGCCACAGTACTCAGGGTACTCAGTACTCAGCAGTACTCAGGGCTTACTCTTCATTTCTGCACTCAAGGATCACTCCTGGCAGGTTAGGGAACCATATGGGATGCTGGGGATCGAACCTGGGTTGGCCCAGGTCAACTACCTGCAAAGCAAATACCCTGTCAGTTATACTGTGGCTCCACCTTCTCCAATTCTTTAGTACTGCCTCCTTTGTCTCTTATAAAGTCCTGCTCCTAGCAGATGAGGCAGGAGATTTGACTATAATTATAATGACTAGGTAATTCTATGATTTTGTGTGTATGAAATAACATGGTGCTTTTTTTTTTTTTAAATAGGCAATGGAACAGATTAACTGCTGCATAGCTTTACAGCACCTCGATTTATCAGACAATAATATACCCCAGATAGGGGATCTATCTAAATTAGTATCTCTAAAGGTAAGCATGTTTACTACGTTTTGTTGTGAACTTTTTTTTTTTTTTTTGGTTTTTGGGCTACACCTGCAGTGCTCAGGGGTTACTCCTGGCTGTCTGTTCAGAAATAGCTCCTGGCAGGCACGGGGGACCATATGGGACACCGGGATTCGAACCAACCACCTTTGGTCCTGGATCGGCTGCTTGCAAGGCAAATGCCGCTGTGCTATCTCTCCGGGCCCTTGTTGTGAACTTTTATATTAAAATGACAGGAGAGTTGGGATGTGACTCAGAGGTTGAACACATATTGCATATCATGAGCCTCTGGGATTGATCCCCAGCCCTATAAAATAAAAATAATAAGGTTGGGGAAGGGTTCAGCTTACACACACAGCCCCACAAATCAATATATAAAATTTAAAAAAAAAAAAAAGAGAAAGGATGGCCGGAGAGATTGCACAGTGGTAGGATGTTTGCCTTGCACACAGCCGATCCACGACGATGGTGGTTTGAATCCCAGCTCCCATATGGTCCCCTGAGCCTGCCAGGAGCGATTTCTCACCACAGAGCCAGGAGTAATCCCTCAGTGCTGTCGGGTTTGGCCCCAAAACCAAGCAAACAAATTAACAAAAAAACACCCAACAAATAAAACCCCAGAGAACCCAGAAAAACTTAAGCAGGTCTTTTTATTTATTTATTTTTTTTGCCTCATTGCATATTATTTGTATAAGACAAACTTATTAAATCTTAGAAGCTTTCTCCACACTTAGCAGAAATCATTAGCTTTGCTTGCATTTAGAGAAATTTGGGGCCGGGCAGTGGCACTGGAGATAAGGTGCCTGCGCTAACCTAGGACGGACCTCGGTTCGATCCCCCGGTTCCCCATATGTTCCCCCGTGCCTGCCAGGAGAGACTTCTGAGTGAATAGCCAGGAGTAACCCCTGAGCGTCACCGGGTGTGGCCCAAAAACCAAAAAAAAAAAAAAAAAAAAAAAAAAAGAGAAATCATGTTTTTTTTTTAAAGTGGATTTTTTAAAAAAAATAATTTTTATTGAGACCCATGTGAATTACAAGTCTTTCACAGTTAGATTTAAGGTACATAGTGACAGTGAATTGGGGTAGTTCTCCACCACCATAGAGAAATCATATTTTGTATATTATCCTAACAGTTTGATGTGGTTAGATAGTAAGAAAGTTGAGATGAAATAAAAGTGATTGAATAATTTTTTTCACTATGAAATGAAGACATGATTATCACACCAGAATCCTGGGTATTGAGGCCAGAGAGATAGCACAGCAGTAGGGCATTTGCCTTGCATAGAGCCGACCAGGACAGATGGTGGTTCGAATTCTGGCACCCCATACGGTCCTCTGAGCCTGCCAGGAGCGATTTATGAATGCAGAGCAAGGAGTAGCACCTGACCGCTGCTGGGTGTGACCCCAAAAAATCACACACGCACACACAAAAAGGATCCTGGGTTTTCAAAAGCTTTGGTTCATTTCTCATTGTTGCTGACTTAATTTGAATCAGCTTATCCAGCACATAGAACTTTCTTTTGTTTTTTGGGCAATACCCGGCAGTGCTCAGGGGTTACTCCTGGCTATCTGCTCAGAAATAGCTCCTGAGAGGTACAGGGGGACAATATGGGATGCCAGGATTCGAACCAACCACCTTGGTCCTGGGTCAACTGTTTGCAAGGCAAACGCCGATGTGCTATCTCTCCGGACCCCACATAGCACTTTCTATCTTCCTAAAGCTTTCTGTTATAATTTTTTTTTTTTGTATACAGTTGCAAATTATGGGTTGTAGGTTATTTCTCTCCTTGTCTTCATAAAATTTGCATAAATGTGGTTGTTTCAGTGAATATTTATTTTTTGTGTGTGGTTTTTGGGTCACATCTGGCAGTGCTCAGGGGTTACTCCTGGCTCCATGCTCAGAAATTGCTCCTGGCATGCACGGGGGACCATATGGGGTGCCGGGATTCGAACCAATGACCTTCTGCATGAAAGCAAATGCCTTATCTCCATGCTATCTCTCCGGCCCCATATTCAATGAATATTTTCTTTTTTTCTCATCTTGTGTGTAATATTTTATTTTATTTTATTTATTTTGCTTTTTGGGCCACACCTGGTGATGCTCAAAGGTTACTCCTGGCTATGCGCTCAAAAATTGCTCCTGGCTTTGGTGACCATATGGGACGCTGGGGAATCGAACTGCAGTCTGTCCTGGGTCAGCCGCATGCAAAGCAAACCCCTACCACTTGCGCCACTGCTCCAGCCCCTTTATTTTATTATTTTTTTTGGGATGGAGGGTCACACCTGGTGGTGTTCAGGTGTTACTCCTGACTCTGAGCTCAGAAATTGCTCCTGGGGCTGGAGAGATAGCATGGAGGTAAGGCGTTTGCCCTGCATGCAGAAGGATGGTGGTTTGAATCCTGGCATCCCATATGGTCCCCTGAGCCTATCAGAAGCAACTTCTGAGCATAGAGCCAGGAGAGGAGTAACCCCTGAGTGCTGTCAGGTGTGACCCAAAAACCAAAAAAAAAAAAAAAAAAAAAAGAAATTGCTGCTGGCATGCTCAGGGGACCATATGGGAAACCAGGAGTCAAGAGTCGAATCACCATCTGTCATGGGTTTGCCACGTGCAAGGTAAACACCCTACCACTGTGCTATCTCTCTGGCCCTGTGTGTGGTAATTTTTTGTTTTGTTTTGTTTTGTTTTTGGGTCATACCCGGCAGTGCTCAGGGGTTACTCCTGGCTCCATGCTCAGAAATTGCTCCTGGCAGGCACGGGGGACCATATGGGGCACCGGGACTGTGTGTGATATTTTAAAAGGAAATGAACATATTGGAAATTGTTTTAATTTTGATAACTTAAATCTTATAACCTGCCAATGACTGTATCAAGTACTTATTTTCGGACAAAATTTGTGTTCTTACAATGTAGATGTTAAAAGGGGGAATTGGGCTAAAAGTTTTATGTAGGACCCTTCTGGTGTTAATATCCTCTGATTTCTGTGCAATGAGGGATACAATCATTCATCTCTTGATTTTTATACTCAAGACTTTACTTTTGTCAAGATAGGCCATTTTGCCTATGATTTTTTCAATTGTAACTCCTTATTTTTATTTTTAAGACCCTGCTTTTACATGGAAACATCATCACTTCTCTTAGATCGGCACCTGCTTATCTACCCAGAGGTCTTGCTATTTTTTCTTTGGCAGAAAATGAAATACGAGACTTAAATGAGGTAAATTTTGAGACTGGGGAGGTGGGGAACATATTTTTGAGACTGTTCTGTGAGATCTAGTTTACTGACAAGTTCTGAAGAGATGAAGGTGAAAGTTGTGAGGTCACTTTTATTTATTTATTTATTTATTTATTTATTTATTTATTTTTGGCCATACCAAGCTGTGCTAAGGGGTTACTCCTGGACCTTATGGGATACTGAAGATTGAACCTGGGTCTGCTGCATGCAAGCAAACTCCCTACCTGCTGTGCTATCACGCCAGCCCCTCACTTTTAAACTGAAGATATCTTGGAAGAAATTGTCATAAAGATGAGAAACACACACACACACACACACACACACACACACACACACACACATGATGAGAAACACCTGACTTTAGAAAATTATTATTTTTCTTTAAAATCATTTTTAATGGTTAAATCGTTAAGGTTTTTAATTTCACTTATATAATTCTGTAGGTACTGCACTGGAAGAGATTAGTAGTAGAGGGACAGCTGTGTTACAGCATTTGATAATTATCTGTGTACTTTTTTCTAACTGTTATTGCTTTTTTTGTTGTTTTTGTTTTTGCTTTGGGCTACACCTGGCAATGTTTTGGGGTTACTCCTGGCAGTACTTAGGGGGGACCATTTGTGATGCCCAGATCAGCTGTGTGCAAGGCAAGCACTCTACCCTCTGTACTATTGCTCTGGCTCTTTTTTTTTTCGGTACACACCCGTTTGATGCTCAGGGGTTACTGCTGGCTAAGCGCTCAGAAATTGTCCCTGGCTTGGGGGGACCATATGGAACCCCGGGGGATCCAACCGTGGTCCTTCCTTGGCTATCCTTGGCTAGCACTTGCAAGGCAGACACCTTACCTCTAGTGCCACCTTGCCGACTGCTCTGGCTTTTTTACATTTATTTTAAATAGAGGTCTTTCTGTTAAGAAATATAGTTTATTGGGGCCTGAGCTCAAACCAGAAGTTAACCCTGAACATCACTGAATGTGGGGAACCCTCCCTCTGAAAAAAAAAATAATAACCCATCCAGAAACCAAGAAACTGGGCGGATAGTTTCTAAGGGATTTTTATACAGCAGGAACAGATGACCGTATTGTTGGAATTTTTGGAAATCAGTGATCGAATGTTATTTTTTGAATGTCTCAGAACAAGAGGAAATTGTATTCATCTCAAACTGCCAAAGATGTGTAATCAGCAGAAACCTCGTGCTTGACCTCGAAGAGTCCAGTTTCATTCACCAAAATATCCTTTGTTCCAGATCTCTTTTTTGGCATCTCTAACTGAACTGGAGCAGTTGTCGATCATGAACAATCCTTGTGTGATGGCCACACCTTCCATTCCAGGGTTTGACTATCGACCGTACATAGTTAGCTGGTGCTTAAACCTCCGAGTCCTAGATGGATACGTGATCTCTCAGAAGGAAAGGTGACTATCGCCATTTAAATATCACATTTGCCACAGAGGTTACTGCAAAGCTTTCTTTCTTTTTAAAACTTTATTGATTGAGGGCCCGGGAGATAGCATGGAGGTAAGGCGTTTGCCTTTCATGCAAAAGGTCATCGGTTCGAATCCCGGTGCCCCATATGGTCCCCCGTGTCTGCCAGGAGCAATTTCTGAGCATGAAGCCAGGAGTAACCCCTGAGCACTGCCGGGTGTGACCCAAAAACCAAAAATAAAATAAAATAAAATTAAACTTTATTGATTGATTGATTAGTTGGTTGTTGGACCACATTCAGCGGTGCACAGGAGCTTCTCCTGGGCTCTGCACTCAGAAATCATCTCTGGCAGACTGGAGATAGCAAGAATCAAACCTGGTTCTTCCCAGGTCGGCCTCATGCTAGACAAATACCCTATGACTGTGCTATCTCTCCAGCCCCTCATTTCTATTTTTCTACAGATAATAATTTGAATAATTAAAAGTGCCATTTAGAAATTAAGATTATGTGTTAATCATGTAATAGACGCTATTTAATATTTTTTTTTTTTGGCTTTTGGGCTATACCTGGTGGGCTCAGGTTACTCCTGGTTACTTCTGCACTCAGAAATCACTCCTGGCAGACTTGGGGGACCATATGGGATGCCAGGGATCGAACCCGGTTCTGTCTGGGGAAGCTGCATACAAGGCAAATGTTCTACCGCTGTGCTATCATTTCTCCACTTACTCCTGGTTCTATACTCAGGAATTTCTCCTGGTGGTACTCGAGAGATCAGATGGGATGCCAGGGCGGCTGCTTGCAAGGCAAACACATACCCATTGTACTATTGCTTCTACTCCAAGCCTTTCACAATTTAGAAGAAGGCAATCAGATGTGCCATCAGTGGATGCCATACTCAGTGACTAGGGCCTGGAAAATTTTTCTGGTCTTTGAAAGAAGCTCCGTTAAAACTTGCATAACTGGTTTCAAGGTTGTGACTCCTCCAAGTTGTTGCCCTTCCATGCTCTCCGTATTGTTTCTTCAGGTCTGAATGATAGTCTAGCTGGATAGAATATTCTTGGTGAAGTGTTTCATTTCTTTGTGTTTTATCCCTTCAGTCTCTCTCTCTCTTTTTTTTTTTTTTTTGGTTTTTGGTTTTTGGGTCACACCCGGCAGTGCTCAGGGATTACTCCTGGCTCCATGCTCAGAAATTGCTCCTGGCAGGCACGGGGGACCATATGGGGCACCGGGATTCGAACCGATGACCTTTTGCATGAAAGGCAAATGCCTTACCTCCATGCTATCTCCCGGGCCCCTCTGCTGTGATTCTTATGCTTTCCTTTCTGTTAAAGTTCCTTTCTGGAACTTGCTACTTTTAATATTCTTTGTCTTTGTCTTTTGCCATTCTGAGCAATGTATCTTGAGGTTTTTTTCCTTAATGTTCTAGAGCAGTGGTCCTCAAACTACAGCCTGCGGGCCACATATTGTATTTGTTCCCGTTTTGTTTCTTCACATCAAAATAAGATGTATAGAGTGTCCATAGGAATTTGTTCGTAATTTTTGTTTTTACTATAGTCTGGCCCTCCAATGGTCTGAGGGACAGTGAACTGGGCCCCTGTTTAAAAAGTTTGAGGACGCCTGTTCTAGAGTCTGGAAGGAGAGACAAGTCCTGATATGGAAAAAAAGAGAAAGAGAGAAGGGTTTACGTGTCTTTCTCTGCCCATTAGGTATATGGTAGATTCCTTAGCCCCCCCTGAGACTTTGTTTTCTCATCTGTAAAATGTGAATAATATTACCTAGTTTTTAAGGGTGTTGCGAGGACAATGTATATACATTATATAGTGCCTCTTTAAGGATAATGTATATTTTTACTTGTAGCTATTAATGGTCAGTATCATTAATTCATTGAGACATAACTGGCAACTTCTTTTGAGGGGGAACCATACCTCACAGTGCTCAGGGCCTACTCCTGGCTCTGTGCTTAGGAATCACTGATTGGCTCAGGGGAACCATGTTGGATGCTGTGATTGAATCCTGGTTGTCTGTGTGCAAGGCAAACTCCTCTCCTCCTGAGATTATCAACTTTTAGCTCCATGGCCAGTGTATCCAGAATTTTTCATGATTTTGTTTATGTGTCTTTCAAGAATAAGTGATTCTAGAGAGCTGACTGAATGCAGATATGGCGCCTGCATTTGTGGTGGGCATAGTCCCAGATTAGCTTTCTGACAAAAAAAAGTTCCAGGGCTGGAGTGATAGATAGCACAGCAAGTAGGGCATTTGCCTTACTTGCACATGGTTGACTCAGGTTTGATCCCTGGCATCCCTGAGCACTTCTAGGAATGACCCCTGAGTGCAGAGCTAGGAGTAACCCCTTAGCAGTGTCAGGTGTGACCCATAAACCAAAAAGAGAAGGAAAAAAATGTTCTTAGAAATAGATTAAAATAAAATGGATGTATTCAGGCATTATTTAATCTTAACAGTGTAAATGAAAGGATTATCTGTTGCTTCTTTGAAAATATTCACTGCTTTTTTGAAAATAATTTAGATGTATTTGCAAGTATTAATTCATATTTAAGGGAAAAAAACAGTTTAAATATTTGGGGGGGGGGGTTTCGGGTCACACCTGGCACCTGACTCTAGGCTCAGAAATTGCTCCTGGCAGGCTCGGGGGACCATATGGGATGCAGGGATTTGAACCACTGTCCTGCATGGAAGGCAAACACCTTACTTCCATGCTATCTCTCCGGCCCCAGTTTAAAATATTTTTATTTATTTATTTTTTTGGTTTTTGGGTC
>PVKC010048645.1:0-10834 GCA_004027635.1 Crocidura indochinensis | reverse complement strand
AAAAAAAAAAAAAAAAAAAAAGAAAAAGGAAGAAGAAAGGAGGAAGGAGAGGAAGAGGAGGGAGAGAAAGAAGAAAAGGGAGAAGGAAGAGTGAAAGAGGAGGAAGAGGTTGAGGAGGAGGAAGAGAAGAAAAAATACAGATAAGTAATAGGTATATAAAAATGTTCTGGATTCCTTCAGTATAATGCAAATCAAAATACTTCAAACCAGTTAGAGTGGTACACATCACTAAGAGCAAAAACAACTGTTGGCATGAATGTGGGATAAAAGGAACTCTCAGACAGTGCGGATGGTAATGTTGATTGATTCCACTGTGTTGAAAAATATATGGGTTCTTCTTAAAAAACTAAGAATTTCTTTTTTTTTTTTTTTTTTTTTTTTGGTTTTGGGGCCACACCCAGTGACACTCAGGGGTTACTCCTGGCTATGTGCTCAGAAGTCGCTCCTGGCAGGCACGGAGGACCATATGGGAACCGGGGGATCGAACCATGGTCCGTCCAAGGCTAGCGCGGTAAGGCAGGCACCTTACGTGTAGCGCCACCGCCCAGCCCCTAAGAATTGTATTTTCATATGAACCATTAATTCCGCTTCTCGATTCTTATTCCAAAGATTGTATTCAGAAAATACATTAGAGCTCGTATGTTTATTGCAGGTCTACCCACAACAGCCAAAATATGGAAACAATCCAAGTGTTCAAGAATGGATACCTGGAAAAAGAAACCTTTGCATATATAATACAATACATATATAATACAACATATATAATACAATAGTACAATATACAATACATATATAATACAATGGAATACTATTTGGCTATAAGAAATGTCAAAATAATTTACTTCTATAAGGATGTATCTGGACAGAAGGAAGGATAGACACAGAGTGATCTCTCGCATATGTGTTATATAAAGAAACATAGGAGGAAAATAATAATTGGACAAAGACAATCAAAGAAAATGTAGTCTGAGAACTGGTTTAAAGAACTGAGCTTACATGGAATCTATTATGCTAAGTGAAATAAGACAGAGGGAGAGAGATAGATGCAGAATAGTCTCACTCATCTATGGATTTTAAGAAAAATAAAAGACACTTTTGTAATAATTCTCAGAGACCAAAGAGAGGAGGGCTGGAAAGTCCAGCTCACGACATGAAGCTCACCACAAAGAGTGATGAGTGCAGTTAGAGAAATAACTACACTGAGAACTAACATAACAATGTGAATGAAAGAGGGAAGTAGAAGGCCTGTCTAGAGCATAGGCCAGGGTGGGGTAGGGAGGAGGGACACTTGGGACATTGGTGATGGGAATGTTGCACTGGTGAAGGGAGGTGTTCTTTACCTGACTGAAAGCAAACTACAACCATATTTGTAATCAAGGTGTTTCAATAAAGATTAAAAATAAACTAAATAAACAGAAAAAAAAGAAATTTATGCTTTTGAAAGTAAGTTGTTCTCTGTCACCAAAAAAGAATAAAAAAAAAAAAAAAAAAGAACTGAGCTTACCATGATGAGCTTACCATGGAGTTAGGTTGGAGGATGGGTTGGGGTATAGTGTTGACATATTGTATGTATGAAACAGTACTGCAAATCAGGATGCTATAAATTTTTAAAAATCAATAAAAAAATAAAAGAGAATAAAGTAAAGCACTTCAAAAGCACTTTTATAGGAATAGTTTCAAATAATCTGTTGGAGACTACTAAGAATGAAAACAATAATACCTACATAAAGAACTTCTATAACTTAATGACAAAAAACAAAGGTAATCGAGAAATGGACAAAGGGTCTGAGTGAATATTTCTCCAAAGAAACTGTACAAATAGTCAATAAATACAAGAAAAGGTTCTCAACGTCACTGACTATCAGGGAAAAGAAAATACAACCGCAATGGGATACCACCTCACACCTACTAGAATTGCTACTATTGAGAGACGGTGGAGAAACAGAAAGAAAGAGATGCATACACAAGAAATATGTCTTCTTGAAGTTCTAACATGAATAGTATTATAAATCATGGAGTTTAAATTTAAAAAAACTCTGTGCAATAATTTCCCATATTTAAATACAGAGTCTCACAGACACACTTTTATACCCTTATTCATAGAGCTATTATTTGTAATAGTCCAAAGGTGAAAACAACTCAACTGTTTATTGATGGATGGGTGGATAAACAAAATATGAAATATACATCCAGTGGAAAATTATTCAGTCTTAACAAAAGGAAATTCTAACACATTCTACTTATGTATGAAACCTAAATACATTAAGCTAACTGGAATAAATCCATCAGAAAAATAAATAGCAATATAGAGACAGTAGTGTGATGGTTGCCAGGGGGTAGGAGAAGGAGGGGAATGGGAATTTCTGATCTTGTAAATTGAAAACAATTCTGTGGCTGGGTAGTGGTGACAGTAATACAACAAAATGAATGGACTTAATGCCAATGAACTTTGCACCTAAAAATAAGGACAATTAAATAGTGTGTGACTCATCACATTTTTAAAAAACGTTATGATGAAAATAAAGCAAAACTAGTAGAATTGGGGCTAGAGAGATAGCATGGAGGTAGGGCATTTGCCTTGCATGCAGAAAGATGGTGGTACCAATCCCGCATCTCCTATGGTCTCCTGAGCCTGCTAGGAGCTATTTCTGAGCATAGAGCCAGAAGTAACCCGAGTGCATCTGGGTGTGATCCACAAACAAACAAAAACAATAATAGTAGAGTAGAAGGGAATCAGAGACTTTCCCATCTGTTTAGGTGGCAAGACCTAAGTCTAGAGTGCAGTTCAATTCTAGTTTGGGCTCCTGTGTGTGTCCCTGCCTCTACCTAGAACATCAGTCAGGAGAGCAAGTAACGCTCAAAAGAAATCATTTAAGAGGGTGTGGGCAGGTGTTGGAGGAGCAATATAGGAGGGTGAAGAACCTTCTTAGGCTTGCAGGGTTCAGTGGAGAGACCAGCTGGAACCCCAAGGCTTTGGCCTACAATTGAGAAGAAGATTCAGTTGAGAGGAATCTGGGAAAAAGCCTCAAGTCATGCTTCCCTCTAATATGTCCTTCCCTAGTTTACTGGGAAGTCAGGAAGCCCACGGGTGTGGCCCAGAAAGTTCATTACTGCTGCCCAGCTCCCAAAACACAGAGAATTTCATTCTTACTTCCAAAGTGAAGCCCTTCCACCCCACCCACACCAGGTCAGAGGTCTCCCAGGGGGTTCTTAGACTTTCTGACCAGTAACCTATGTAGCTGGCTTGTGAGCTGAGCCTAGGGGGCAGGGGACAGCCTCCTGATCTGCCTGAGTGCTGGCAGCCCAGCACTCAGCCCAGAAGAATGCACTGTATTCTTTTGGAAGTGCCTCCTGAAGTTCATACTTTCCTAGAATCTGGACAGACTTCAAAAAACTCAACTTATTATTAAGTTTTTTTTAAGGCAGGAGACTTTTAGATTATTTATTTACTTATTTATTTGTTGTTGCTCCACCTGCTATTGTAGAGTGAGAAAGGGACACTGGGATGACAGATTCTTTCTCCTTGGGTTTCTGCCTAAGATATTTCCACAAACAGACCAGTTCTCCCCACTGTACCATATCTTTCTCACCCCATATCCTGTAGTTGTTTATTTTTTTCAAAGTTTTCAACTCCAGAGGCCATCACAATAATTGATTCTCCATTTACAGTGCCATCATGACTGCTTTCATAGTGTTTCCATCCTACATACAAAGCAGGCATTCACTCAGCTGTGTTTAGGGCTTAATGCCTGCCCTACACTCAGGGATCATTCTTGGTAGTAGTTATAGGACTTACAAATGGCTGGGATCAACCTGTGTCTAACACATGCAAAGCAAGTGCCTACCTTTTATACTCTTTTTTTTTCTCTCTCTCTCTTTTTTTTTTTTTTTTTTTTTTTTTTGTGGTTTTTGGGTCACACCCGGCAGTGCTTAGGGGTTACTCCTGGCTCCATGCTCAGAAATTGCTCCTGGCAGGCACGGGGGACCATATGGGGCGCAGGGATTCGAACCTATGATCTTTTGCATGAAAGGCAAACGCCTTACCTCCATGCTATCTCCCGGGCCCCCCTTTTATACTCTTGCATTGGCCCCAAAACTTTACATTTTTATGATTAAGATTTCAGATATCTTAGTCAGAGAGCTAGTATAAGGGTTATAGAGCTTGTCCTGCACATAGATGAATGAGGCTTAATCACAGTGTCCTGAGGACTGCCAGGAATAATACCTAAGCACAGAGGCAGGAGTAAGCTCTGAATACTACCAGGTATGTCCCCAATTTTTTAAAATGCCTATATTGAAATTTAAAAAAATGATTTTATTTTTAATGCTTTATTAAGTGGTAACCGGTTTAAATAGGTTTAGGGACCCAAGAATGTAAACCATTAAATCTACCTCATCACTTGTCTAGATTTTCCTGTTTGTCTAACTGGCTCCCAAGTCAAATGGGCCAACAGGCAAACCCTATGACGTCAGTGGCACAGCCTCCAAGACAAGAGGTGGACCAGTACTTACTCATTCTGCTGTATTTCCTCTGGGAACAATGTAAGGACTGCAGGACAAACTGCCACACCCACTCAGAGAACCCCTAAGCTTCCTACCACACACTATAGAGAACAAGGAGGAAAGGAAAAAACCTCTCCTTCAGCATGTCTGGGTACACAAGTGGAAAGGTGCTCTTTGTGATAAGAGAGCTAGGGCACTTAGCACTTCTACTGCCCACTTTGTTCTTCACCCTTGAATCACTAGCCTCTGGCCAAATGAAATCAAATGAAGCCAGCTCCAGCTCTACAAACCCAGGAGGGATGGTACCAAAGTACTAAATGCCTTCTGTGTGCCATACTCACTATACTGTAGATAGATTGATTCTCTAACAGAAGAAAACAGTTTGCTAGTAGAGTCAGAGATATCTATGAGGCATGAACTGGCTTTTTTTTTTTTTTCCTCTGAGGGCTCATTTTCCTTCCTATTAAAATTATCAGGCCCCATTATCTCCCTTCCAAAAAAGATCCATGCCATCTCTAGTGGTTCTGCACCATTCAGCTGCATCTAACATCCCAGGCATGGGCCCTCAGTTGACTGAGGGAGAGATTCACTTGACACATGCCCAAGCTGCCTTTACTCATTTTCATCCATGGGGGAACAAGGCACCAAGGATCATAATGACCGTGGAGTCATCACTCCACCCCCTGCCTTGCTTCTTTTGTTTATATTTTGGATCCACACTTGCTGAGTTAAGGGCTTATTCCTGGTTTTGAGCTCAGGGATCACTCCTAAAAAGGCTGAAGGAACCATATTCCAGGGATTAAACCCATGCCAGGTGCATGTAATGCAAGTGCCTTACCTGTTGTACTATCTCTTCAGGCCCTTTTTTGTTTTTGATCAATCACAATTGTCTTCTCTGAAGAAAGTACAATGATATCATCAGTCTTGTGGTAAAGGTCAACTACAGGGTAGATGTGAATTTTCTGTCATAGTGACAAGGTTTCTGAAAACACAGTCCCTCAGAGGGAAGTTCAGAGGAGTTCTAGTTGGATGCTAACTACAGGAGTGCTGAAAACTACAGGTCAGATGAAAAGGTTCCTTGACACTCTATTCCAAGAACTGATGAGCCTTCTGAGAGAACTCTTATCCTAGGTGATGAAGGCGGCAGCCAGGAAGTGGGCCTCTAAAACCACTTTAGGACTGAAGGGATAGTACAGCGACAAAGATATTTTGCCATGCATTCTACTGATATCAGTTCAATTCCTGATTTGGCATCTGTCATCCGGCTCCCTGACTATCACTAGGAGAGACCCTTGAGCACAGATCCATAGTAAGCCCTGAGCACCACTAGGTGTGGACCCTAAAATGAAAACAAAAGACCAAATTTGAAAAAGCTCTTTCCATGAGAATATCTGAGGTCTTCCACCATATTTATGTTCAGGGATAAGGAGGAGACATGACTCTGGCATCTTTCGGCTACCGAGAAACCCTGGCAGTGAGAGAGGAGCAGCAATCTCTCTCTGTGGCCTAGAAGAGAACATCTGCAGGAAGAGAAGTTAGTGAAAACTTAAAAAAACAAAAACAAAACAAAACAAAAAAAAACCTTAGGTAGAGAGGATAAAACAGCAAATCCATGCTAGAAAGTGCCAGGAATAAGGCAAGGAGAGACAGAAGGACGGGACAAGAGGAGATTAACAGCAGAATTGGGAGCAGCCTGCTGGTCTCTCAAACCATCTGGAAGAAAAGAAGGAAGGACAGAACTTGCCTGGAGCTTCTGAAGGTGAGAGGGTACAGTTTTGCCCTGGCAAGCATGCTACACAAGCCCTCCAAGGAGTAAAACCCTGCTCCTCCTATGGGCTGAGTCTAGCCTTTACTCTGGATTTCCTTATTGTTATTGGATTAAGTGAGATCATTAAATATGGCCGATTCCTTTTTTGTTTTCACATTCCTGAAATATTCTCTTCTTAGCCACAGACTTCAGCAATTTTTTTTCCTGTAGTGCCAGCTGGCTAATGATAGCAACTGCTGTGCTTTGCAGGGTTAATTTATTCAGTGCCCTATCACTCCTCAGCACAAAAAACGCTTCTGGTAGTCTATTTTAAATAGGCACAATAGGGAGAAGGTTGCGGGTTGCTTCTGGGATTACCTTGTCATTACGTATCCTTTGCACAGTTGTTGGAGGTAAATCTACAGAGAATAGCTCTGTGATCTGTCCCTAGCAGGGGAGGCAGACAATTATGGAACAGCACTGCCTCTGCTCCTTGAGGACAGGCTCTTTGTGACTCCCTGAAGCAAGTCCCCTATCTCTCAAATAAAACAGCAAGAGCCAAATCCTAAAGCCACCCCCACCTTCTTTTCTTTGGATTAAGGCACCCCATGTGTGCTGCCCACTCCAGCCCGCATCCTGCACTCAGATCTTAGCATGGCAAATGACAGGGCAGCTGCTTTCTAATTCAGAATTCAGGCTCCCCACAGACACTCATGCCCCAAACAAGCAACTTCCTTTCTGGAACTTCACAGGCCTTGTTCCCCATCCCTACCAGGAAATAGTCCTGCTCCCCACCCCCTTCTGTCCACCCCATGACTCCACAACCACCAAACAGGAGTCTAGGACCCCACTGACTTACTTGACTTCTATCCCAACTCCTCAGCCCTCGTTTGAGTAAAGAAGCCTGTGTCATTTATTGCCTGTGATTCCATTATGTCTGATCCATCCTAAAATTTGGGCCAAAGACCTATGAATGAATATGAAACCTAAACAACAAAAGAAACTTGTTTAAACAAAATAGAAGAAAATCTTTGTGACCTTTAGTTAGGCAGAAATTCCTTAGATACAACACCAAAAGCATAATCTATAAAAATAAATTTCTTTAAAAGGACTGGTAAATTGAACTTGCTCATATTTAAAACTTCTGTTCTTCAAAAGACATTGTCAAGGGCTAGGGAAATATTTTCCAGAGGCAGTGGGCAAGCTTTGCTTGCAGAAGGCCCAGGTTTCATCATCACTACCACATAGTCCTGGGCACTGTGAGATATGCATACCTCCACCCCAAAAGTGACATCATCATTTTGGAGAGAGATAGTTAGCAGGGAGGGTGCTTGCCTTGTACATGGTCAACTCAAGGTAAGTTCCTGACACTGCATTTGGTCCCTGAGTCCCACCAGGAATGATCCCTGAACACAGAGCCAAGAGTCCATGTCCCCCTTTCAGGATGTTCATGAGTCTTATTTCTCATGGTTTCATACCCTTTCTCTACCCCACTTCTACTTTGAAACATCCTGGCAGAGACCTGCTCCTGCACGGAACTTCATTTTCCTGAAACACCAGGATTCCTCTCAACTTTAGGTCTTTGCACCATCCTGAAAAGTGCAAGACTCTTCCTAGTTACTCCTTTAGCCTGTTAACTTCTAAGGTGAAGCTGAGACACCCCTGAGCTAGTAAGCTTTCTGGCTTCATAATCAGGGTGCCCCTCCTTTAGGTGCCAGCATTCACCACATTGTTTTGCAGTCACTATAAAAGGTTTGTCTCTCACCTAAGCATCCAACCCTGGTGGTGGTGGTAGTGAGGCAATTAAATTTTTTATCTCTGTATATGCAGCATCAAGCTGATTCCTGGCATACAGAAGACCTCAGTGCTTCTGAATAGTTTAAACAAAGGAAATAATTAATAAATGCCAAAAGACAGAGTATTAGAGAGAATTTTGCTTAAGGTTTAAATATTTGAAAATAAGACATGCTTGATGACCAAATAATATTTGAGCTAGACTCTTATGAGCTGTATTGTAGCCTTTCTTTTCCCAATCCATTAATTGACTGAAATCTGAATTCCCAGTATCACAGACTGAAACTGTCTCTAGTGACAGATTCTCCCAAGAGATCATTAAAGTAGGGGCTGGACTAAGAGTACAGTGGATAGTACAGAGTTAGTACTATGTGCCTAGAACACAGCTGATTAAGAGTTCGATATCTAGCATCCCATGTGGTCCTCCACGTCTGCCAGGAGTGATCCCTGAGCACAGATCTGGAATGATATCCCTTAGCTGAGTTGGATGTAGCCCAAACTCCCAACCCTCTGAAAGAAGTAATTCACGGGCCCGGGAGATAGCATGGAGGTAAGGCGTTTGCCTTTCATGCAAAAGGTCATCGGTTTGAATCCCGGTGCCCCATATGGTCCCCCGTGCCTGCCAGGAGCAATTTCTGAGCATGGAGCCAGGAGTAACCCCTGAGCACTGCCGGGTGTGACCCAAAAACCACAAAAAAAAAAAAAAAAAAAAAAGAAGTAATTCACATAAGGAAGGGCTATATGGGTGGGCTCAAACCCAATGACTGGTGTCCTTCATCAGACACAGACACACATAAAGGGACAACCACAAGAAGACACAGGAAGAATAAGTTACCTACAAAGCAAGGAGAGAGGCCTTACAGGAAATCAACCATTTGGACACCTTGAACTTGAATTACCAAATGACAAAACCAAGAGAAAGAAAATTTGTATTCAAGCCCCTGAGTTCAGGGTACTTTTTTATGGCATCTAGAATCAAGTAGTACCGCTCAAAGAGAGGAGTAGATATGTGGCATTAGAAGAAAGAGTCTTCCAGGCAAGGAGGGCATGCCCAAAGGCAGTCAAGGGCTTGTATGCTGCAGAGGATAGTGGTAAGGGAACAGGCAGCTCTGGAAAAAGAGTTAACATTAGATTGTAGAAAGCCAGGTCAAGTCACTTATACTGGCAGAGGGATATAACTCAGTGGCAGAATATTGTATGTATGAGGCTCTAGGTTCAAATGGAACAAATACAAGTTTAGATTTTGCTCTTTAAGCCAGTGTCTTTTCCTTAGTGACTCAGTTTTATTGGATATTGAAGGAAGCAGCTGGTGACAGCACTGGGTGTTTTTCCAGCAGGCAACCTATTGTTAGGGCCACCACGGGCATTCAAACTGAAAGTAGCAGGCCCCTGATGCCTTTTGGGGACATCTGTTAATTAATCTTAAAAAACCAGTCATGGGGGCCAGAGAGATAGCACAGTGGTAGGGTGCTTGCCTTGCATACAGCTGATCTAGGACAGATGGTGGTTCGAATCCTGGCATCCCATAGGGTCCCCTGTGCCTGCCAGGAGCAATTTCTTTCTTTTTTTTCCCCACCCGACAGGAGCAATTTCTAAATGCAGAGCCTGAGTGCTGCCGCTGGCCGGGTGTATCCAAGCCCCTCCCCCCACCAAAAATTCAGTATGTATGGAGTTAGAGGTGTGCTAAACAGTATATCACTTGCCTTACATGTGTGATGCCCTGGCTTTAATTCCTGACTAAAGAAAAATCCATGCCTAAATTTAATTCTTGCTAATAAAAATATGTTCTGGGCTGACTGGGGGAGGGGAGGTGAGAGGGAAACTGAGACAACGTTGGAGGGAATACGGGTGGCTGGATTGGCACTTAAACACTGAATGTTGGAAACAAATGTATTATTTCTGTATAATTTGCAACCCATGATGCTTAAATAAAGTAACTTAAATTAAAAAGAGAGAGAGAGAGATAGCATGGAGGTAAGGCATTGCATGCAGAAGGATGGCGGTTCAAATCCGGGCATCCCATGTGGTTCCCCCCCCCCCCAACCCCTGGAGCCTGCCGAGCCTATGCTCAATTTCTGAGCAGGAGCCATGAGTAACCGCTGAGGCTGAGCGCTGCCAGGTGTGACCCAAAAGAAAAAAAGAAAAATGGGAGGCTGGAGTGATAGTGCATCGGACAGTGCATTTAATTTGCATATAGTTGACCTGGCACCCTATATAATTTCCCCTGAGCCTGCCAGGAGTGACTCCTGAGCACTCAGCCAGGAGCAATCTCTAAGCACCACAAGAGATGTGGCCCCCAAACCAAATATATAAATAAATAAAAATAGGGCCCGGAGAGATAGCACAGCGGCGTTTGCCTTACAAGCAGCGGATCCAGGACCTAAGGTGGTTGGTTCAAATCCCGGTGTCCCATATGGTCCCCCGTACCTGCCAGGAGCTATTTCTGAGCAGATAGCCAGGAGTAACCCCTGAGCATTGCTGGGTGTGGCCCCAAAACCAAAATAAATAAGTAAATAAATAAATAAATAAAAATAATAAATAATAAAAATGCTCCATTCGTATTTAATGTATTTCAAGACCCTGAAAACTTAGAAGTACACTGTGGCACTTTGTGGAAAATTAGATAATTGATTAAAACAAGGAGTTCCTGGGCCCGGGAGATAGCATGGAGATAAGGCGTTTGCCTTTCATGCAAAAGGTCATCCGTTCGAATCCCGGTGTCCCATATGGTCCCCCGTGCCTGCCAGGAGCAATTTCTGAGCATGGAGCCAGGAGTAACCCCTGAGCACT
>PVKC010048644.1:0-10873 GCA_004027635.1 Crocidura indochinensis | reverse complement strand
TTTTTTTTTTTTTTGGTTTTTTTTGGGCCACACCCAGTGACGCTCAGGGGTTACTCCTGGCTATGCGCTCAGAAGTTGCTCCTGGCTTGGGGGACCATATGGGAACCGGGGGATCGAACCACGGTCCGTCCA
The DNA here is from genome assembly GCA_004027635.1 of Crocidura indochinensis. Lineage (NCBI taxonomy): Eukaryota > Metazoa > Chordata > Mammalia > Eulipotyphla > Soricidae > Crocidura > Crocidura indochinensis. The sequence goes on along the minus strand of PVKC010048644.1, from coordinate 10,741 downwards.
AGGCAGCGCAGGGAAGGCAGGCACTTTACCTCCAGCGCCACCGCCCGGCCCCAGGATTCATGTTTTTATCAGGACAGTTTCTGGACCTTGTTAAATGATTTCTCTGCATCTATTAATATATTCATATAATTTTTATTTTTCCTTTTACTTATATGGTGTATTCAGCTTTTTTAAGGGTATTGTTTGTTTGAATGATCTTTCTCCAGTCTTTGATTTTGAATCTATGTTTGTCTCGACTACTTAGGTGTATTTCTTGTACACAGCAGAAGGTTGGATTCATGCTTTTGATCCACTTGGGCACTCTGAGTCTCTTAATTGGTGCATTTAGTTAATTGACATTGAGGAGATGATTGTCATGGGATTTAATGTCATCATTGTGTATAAGTTTGGTGTGTCTGTTGGTCTGTCTAGTCTTAAAGTAGTCCTTTTAGCTTTTCTTTTAAGACTAGTTTTGCATTTGTAAAGTTTCTGAGCTGTTGCTTATCTGTGAAGCGATGTATCTATGTTGTTTTAATGATTACTGCTTTATAGTTTAATTAAAAGTCGGATAAAATGATGCCTCCAATATACATTTCCCCAAGTATTGCTTTAGGTATTCATGGGCATTTATTATTCCAAATGAATTTCAAGAGTGTTGAATCCATTTCTTTGAAAAATGTCAGGGGTAGACTTATACTAATTACATTAAATCTGTACAATATTTTGTGAAATATTTCCACTATAATTATGTAAACATTCCCTTTTGTGAGTAGGATTATATGTCTCCATTTCCTTGTATCCTTTTTATTTATTGAAGCAGTGTTTTGCAGTTTTCTTTGTATTATTTTTCATCGTCTTAGTTGACTCTGAGGTACTTGATTTTCTAAGGCAAAATTGTGAATGGGATTTTTTAATGTCTTTCTTCTCTATTATTATTTGTGTATAAGAAGGCCATTGACTTTTGTACATTAATTTTGTAGCTTACCACTTTGCTATGCAAATCTATTGTTTCTAGGAGCTTTTTGGTAGTCTTTAGTATTTTCTTTTTTTTGTTTTTTTGTTTTGTTTTGTTTTGTTTTGGGGGGTCATACCCAGCAGTGCTCAGGGGTTACTCCTGGTTCCATGCTCAGAAATTGCTCCTGGCAGGCACAGGGGACCATATGGGGCACCGGTATTCCAACCGATGATCTTTTGCATGAAAGGCAAACGCCTTACCTCCATGCTATCTCCTGGGCCCCTGGTATTTTCTAAGTATAGTATATCATCTGCAAACAGTGAGAGCTTGACTTCTTACTTTCCTATCTGGATACCTTTGATATCTTTTTCTTGCCCAATTGCTATGGCAAGTACTTCTAGTACCATATTGAATAGAAGTTATGGGAGGACAAACTTGTCTTGTGCCAGATCTTAGAGGAAATTATTAGTTTTTCCCCCGTTGAGTATAAAGTTTACTATAGGCTTGTGGAAAATGGCCTTAACTCTATTGAGTAAAGTTCCTTCCAGTCATATCATATTGAGAGTTTTTATCATGACAGTTTCTGGACCTTGTTAAATGATTTCTCTGCATCTATTGATATAATCATATAATTTTTATTTTTTCTTTTACTTATATGGTATATTATATTGATTGACTTGCATATGTCAAACATTCTTAAATCTCTGTGATGAATACTGCTTGGTCATGGTATATCTTCTTGAGGAGGTGTTGAAATTTGTTTGCTAGTATTTTGTTGAGTATCCTTACAACTGTGAGGCTCCAGGTCATTATGTCTTTTCTTAGCTCAAAATAAATATTCTCATTTTTCTCTTCTCTATTTAAAAAAAAAACAAAGTCAAACCAACAATGGAATATTTAATAACCATAAAATTATAACAAAAAAATTACTTTTTTATTCTCTGTAATCTAAATGAGTGACCCCTCCCCTCCTTTTGGCATTTCTTTAGAAAACATTAAAATTAAATGCTTTTTACTATCTCTTTGAAATGAAAATAATTTTATGATCATAGAGCTCCTTTTCCTTTCTGTTTTTAATTTCATTTTAAAATTTATTATTTATAGGATATATAAATATATTTATATATTTATTTATTAGTAAATACATTATTTATAGAATATATAATGTAAATAATTTTTGATAGTTTAATAACTCAAACCTTAATGTATTTCTCTAAAATGTAAACTTCTTGGAGATTAAATAGCATTTATCTTCCCTGTCTTTGTAGGAAATTTAAGTGTATGCACTTATCTTCTTCATGCTTTAACTATCTTTTAGCATCAAGATACAGAAAGCCTTATGTTTGATGAAGCAATTAAAATCAAAAATTGGGCCAGAGATATAGCACAGAGATAGGGTGTTTGCTTTGCACGCATCTGATACAGGATGGATGGTGGTTCGAATCCCAGCATACCATATGTTCCCCCATGCCTGCCAGGAGTGATTTCTGAGTGCGGAGCCAGGAGTAACCACTGAGCACCACCAAATGTGACCCAAAAACCAAATAAATAAATAAATAAATAATAAAATACAATTAAAAATTAATTGTATCTGCCTAACAATTTAAAATAGTGATATTTCTTTCTCTACTTGCAATCTCCTTGGCATATTGTCTATGCTGTTTATCTTGGTCTGAACTTAACACTTATTCACTAGTAAAATGGCTTTACTTTTTTCTACTAGAGAGAAGTCATTCATTTTCAGAGAACTTTATTTTTAATTATAGTTAACTAATTTAATAACAGAATATGTTGGGAATAATTCCTACAGAAGCTAGATAACTTCTCTTACAAAAACCTCATACCCACTTTTGAGAATCCATGTAGGATACATCATTAAAAGCAAAAAGGATTAAATAGAACAAAAACTGAGCAATGTAATATAACCAGCAGTGTTGGGAATAAAACTAAGACAAAACTTTGGAATAATGTGTTCATTTTAAATTAATTCAGACTCAGATAATAAGATAAGATGCCCTATAAAAATGGCAATTCCTGCACGTGAAAGAATCAAGTTCTGATGAAATTATAATAAATGAGAAATCAGAAACACATTGAAGACAAAAGACTGGGACTATTCCAATTAACTCAATTTTCATGACATTCTATAAAAAATTTAAGAAACTTTTTATGTTAAAGGTTATGTACTAAGAATGGATAAACGTAAAGCTTAATGACTGGATATATGCTTTTATATAATGGAGAAAGAAGTTGCACGTGAATCCGTTGAAAGCTAAAAATGTCTTAATGGGAGGCTTTTGTGGGCTGGCAGTTTTCAGTGCAGACCACAAATGAAAGATACATTCATAACTGAATTATAAAATTTTTCTATTCTTGTGCAGCAGTGTTATGACACCAATACCACATCCCATATTGTGATTTGGAGAATACCACTATTCCATAGACATTTATATTCCAAAAGAGGAAAAAGAAGGTAATCAAAGAATTTGGAAATCTCCCTACTACAGTTTATAATCTACATTAGTATATTAAAAGCTATAAGAAAATAAAGAATCAATTATGAAATTAACACCTAATTATTTTCTATAATTCATCTCCCTCTCGTTTATAGCTACTTAATAATGACAATGATGATACTAATATATACTAATAATATAACCAATTAATAGCAGCTATTACTTATTACATCAATGGTTTTTAGCTACTACTTTACATGTGAGATTCATTTAATCCTCATGAAAACCAAATCACATCACATTCACATCACATATAAAGAATCATATTTAGGAGAGTTAAGTAACTCACCAAGGTCACCCAGAACTTGAATGAAGAATGTCTGGCACCAGCACTCTTCTGAGCTGCCTCCCATTTTTTTTAGCATGTTGGTCATGCTCAGTCCACTTAATACCTTAGGGAAGTTATTCCTGTCACTTCAGTTGTTCTCACGTACTCCTCTGAATGATTTCCATTCCATGGCTGGCTGAAATTATGATCCCTGTTGTCCACACCTGTCATCTGGCCTGTCATCATGTCATTGCCTTTTTCCTCTATGTATGGGCATTGCTTCTCATTATCTTCCATAGCACCTCATCTAAGAATAACATTACTCCATGTCTCCTATAGATCATTGTAAGTCTAAAGCAAAGATCTAAAATAAAAAGTCTTCAGAACAAAAGTATTCTCATAGCAAAAGCTCACTGAGCATAAATTATAATGGTTATCATCATTATTATTTATATCATTGTTGCTATTTTCCTATTGATTTTGTTTCTACATAGTCTCTGTGTGAATATGAGAAAATAATAAACTGACAACAGAAGACAATGGCATTAGGATGCCTCAACATAAATTTCAGCTATATGAAGATTAAAACTAGTTTTCAAGTTCCTAATTCTTGACCTCTGTCAAGTCTCTGATGAAAGAAACAAATGATCTTTACTGCTATTTAGAGAAGACCAAGCTATTTCCTCCTTTCTTGCAATAAAGATTTCCCATTGCTTTCCCAATCTTGTTCTTATGTCCTGGCAATGAAAGGTAATAAATTTTTTGTAGTCTGGCAGAAGTATATTATAGACCCTTAGTTTTATTCATTCTGTATCTTTTTGTTTGGTTTAACAGACATTTAAGTTGAAAGGTGTAAATTAAGGAAGTTAGTGTGAAACTATATTTAAGGAAAATCATAAAATCCTACTATTTTTTAGTTTGAACAACTAAGTGAATAACAAAGCTACTTATAGAGTCAAAGAATGAGATAAAAAGGTGGGATATAAGATGAATAAAAGTGATTTTGAATATTAAATTGTGTCAAATAAATAAGGTTAGAAACATAAATGTAAACAAACTTATATTGATGTGAGGATTAGGTGAATTGGCAGTATAAGAAGTGGAGAGAGAAGAAAGAATTATGATACTTGAGCTACTGGGCACCCTAGCATTTACAAGTGGTGAGAAAAAGAATGAAGCAAGTCTCAGGAAAACTAGAGGAAACCTAGGAGAATAGAATCATGGTAAGAGCCTGACATGTTATGTCAGGAGTTGAGTTGCAAAGAAGAATCAATCATCTGAGAACCAAGAACTTATTTTTTAAGTAAAAATGGGTTTTACTGGAAGGTATTAAAGAAAGGGAAGGAGAGAATAAGAAAGAAAGAGAATAAGTAACATGCTCAGGAGAGAATACACGTTTCTCAAAGTTGGAGAGAACGCAGGTATACAACCCAACATGAATATAGGAGAGTCCACATCTCAAGAGGTCAGGTGTGAGTACTATATGCATGGGCCCAGAAAGCATGAGTATGCACTTTCTTTGTTCCAGCTTTGCTTATATAAGGTTTTTCTAAACTTTCCCTATGTGGGGCTTACTACAAGGTAATAGTCCTGCTATGGTTGCTGGAGTAGGATTTGGATCATTTGATCTTCCTTTGACTTTCCTGTTTTGACCTTCATTCCTGATGAAGTTTCTCTTACCAGGCCTTAGTTACAATATACATAAGGTATGTCCTGGTAGACTTAGGGATAGGGACAAGAATAACTTCCTCAAATCCAACTCTTAGATTTGTTGTGTCCTCAAAACTTATTACATTGCAAAAAAATTATTGCCATGGGAACTTTGGGAGTATGGGGGAGAAGTTTCCCTATCTACGTGCCTGTTTCATTCCCTCCTAGAGATTTCACCATGTGCAAAAATGAATGAAGGTCAGTTTTCTTTAATTTCTTCAGACTGTAAAAAAGGACTGTAGAGCTTATCTGCAAAGGATGTCAAACCTCATGCAAGAACTGACTTTTCATACTCTACCTTGTTACATAAATTGATACTGGAGGTGTCATAGAATTGGTAATATCACCATCTTCAGGTCTCAACCCAGAAGTTACTCTCGCTTTCTAATGCAAGCAGGGAGGAGGATGGGAGGGAAACCAGGGCCATTGGTGAGAGAAAATGTGCATTGGTGAAAGGTGGTATACACTATGGCTGAAACTCAACCATGAACAATTGTTTAACTATTGCATTTAAACAAAATTATTTTTAATAAAAGATTCCCCATCTCCCAGTTACTTGTATCCCCTTTCCAAGATTTTCTTAGTATTTTACAACATGTAATACACTCTATGCTAATTTATTGCCTATGTTCCTCATTACAATAACCCATAATGATAAGGATTTGTGTTCTTTTTTTTTTTTTTTTTTTTTTGAGGACGTACGCAATGGCACTCAGATGCTATTCTTGTCTCTGTGCTCAGGAATTCATAGAGGAGTGTGGAAAGTGAGGAGCTGACATATTCAAACCAGGATGTCAACTGCAAGCAATGTAAAAGCTTTACCTACTATAATTCTGCCCTGATTTGAATAAGTTTTAATCACTGGTATTTCCTCAACATCCAGAGATTACCTGAATCATTTATAACTTTTAAATACTGATTAAATAGGTAACCAAATCAGTCACTCCTTATATCAATATATGGAATTGATATTTTTCTTTTTTTCTTTATTTTCTAACTAAAGTTCACCATTAGCTGCATATACATTCTCCTCTTGTGTGAACAAGTAGAAGAGGTACATAGATACCTTTTGAGAATGTTGAAAGCCTTGCTTGTTTAAAGTCTTGCAGACATAGAAACCATTGTGTAGACTTCCAGGACTCAAGGGAATGGAATATGCTCCATGAAGTGGTCACTTAAAGAAAAATTCCGTCTTATAGTAAGTAAAAACAAAAAAAAAAAACATAGTAAAACATGGTAAGTACAAGTTAGGTAAGACAAGTATAAACCTAAGCAATGCCAGGAGGGGGAGTGGTGCCAGAAAGGTAAAGAATAGAGTCAGACTTTACTGTAATAGAGAACACATCACACCCCCCAAAATCTGATTTAGTCATTTATTAACTAAATATTTATGTTTTGGAATTTTATTAGTACTATGTGATATAATACGCATTTTGCCTTAGGGAATTCAAATATGGCAAAATTTGTAGTACATTTGTATAAAAAAAATAGAACTTCAAAAAAGACACTGCTGAAATACTTTTAAGTCCAAAGGCAGCTAGCTCTAGGTAGCCAAACTGCTTAGCATCAGCCTATGATGGAGTAGTTAAAGGTTGTGCTGATAAATGGTTAGAGTGAAAACACCAAGCACACCACCCAGCACTAGCTCAGTGATTACAGAAGAAGTTCAAGATTTTATCTGAGTAAAGACAGTGAACCAAGCTATACACATTTTTAAGAAACATCTTTAGTTTGGTTTTTCAAGCTGAGACATAGCTTTGGAAGTCTAAATGCTAGGATGAAAATTGTAAACCAAACATTTCAGCATAAACCTTTAGCTTTTCAGAAAATTAATTTCAAAGTATAGTCTATCTCCTAGATGATATAATATCGCACCAGTACTACTTGCCAACTTCCAAACTGAAACAACTCCAAAGGACAAATGCTTTCAGTTTAAAGAAAAATTAGAAGGAAAAGAAGCTATTTAATAAGAGCTAACACTACACATCCCCTTAAGTGTATGCAAAAATATGGAATTCTGTTCATTTTTTCTTAATTCTCTAAGTTTTCATACTTTCAATAAAGGAACACTCCTGGCAATCAGGGCTCACTTTAGGAAAGCTGACAATGACATTCGATCCTTTTTACTTCATCCCAGACACAGTTATTACACTAATTGAGCCTAGACAAAGAGAGATACTTCCCAAACACCAAACTACTGCCTACTCCAGAAAGTATTTACAAAAGACTGAAGCAAATAATGAGAAATCTTGTGAGGTTTTCAATATGTGCCTAATTACTAATGTTAGAATTTATTTATTTATTATTTTTTTTGTAGTTTTTGGGTCACACCCAGCAGTGCTCAGTGGTTACTCCTGGCTCCATGCTCAGAAATTGCTCCTGGCAGGCACGGGGGACCATATGGGGCACCGGGATTCGAACCGATGACCTTTTGCTATCTCCCCGGCCCCAGAATTTATTTTTTTTACATAAAATTTATTTATTTTTGGTTTGAGGGCCACACCCAGTGGCGATCAGGAGTTATTCCTGGCTCTGTGCTCAGAAATCACTCCTGGCAAGCTCAGGGGACAATGTGGGATAGAACCCAAGTCCATCCAGGGTTGACCACATGCAAGACAAACACCCTACCGCTGTACCATTACTCTGTTCTTCTGTAAGGTTAGAATTTAAAATAATTCCATCTGATAATTTGTTTCTAGCCGAAACAAATTTGTGTGACTCCTAGTCTATCTCTTCCTCTCCACCCTCCCCAGTCCATTACACCTATTGGTTATAGTCTCAGTTTTGTAGTAAAAGGCCAAGGGGTTGTTATCATTCCATTCTTTATATTCTTTTGTTCAATGCAGAAATGCATGCAACAGAATCGTGTTTCAAAAGAGAAGTATGGCATTGAATTCCATTTCTGTTCATAAAATATAATCCTTCTTACACAGTCCTACTATTCATTCTTTTATTTTATTTTTTTTTTACCTAAAGAAACCAGAGAGATATCAAAGTGGCTAAGGTGTGTCTCACCTTAGGTTTAATCCCAGCCCTCATGTGGTCCTTTGTGCCCCATCAGCAGTTATTCCTGTAAAATAAAAATCCACACCAGGCACTGTATTTCTAAACTCCATGCAGCTGGGTCTGAAGAATCAGTGTAGCAGTGAAGAAATAATAGCAAGCCAGTCAGGAAAGGATAATCATGGCGCTTCGGCACTTCTGGCCTTTGCCTGATGTTCTGTGCCTCAGCCAAAAAGCCAGGACCCCTCTTTCTTTATTCAAAGCAATTCCCAATCTTAAGAGGGAGCAAGCAGGTCAAGAGACAAAAGTTCTATCCAGTGGGCTTTTATATACCAAAGGAGAGGTCTTAGAAAAAAGGAAATTGGGGGAATACCTTTGGGGTTGGTAGCTGGGTATCATCTTACAAGTCCTAAGCAAAGAATCAGGAGTACCCCTTAGCACAACTGTAGGGTGTGGCCCAAAAACCAAAGATGTTTTTTCTTTCTATTGTAAATGGTTACAATACTGATGATGTTTATGATTTTGATGGACACAGTTACAGCATTTTCACTACCACCAAAGAACCCATAATTCTCCACCATGGTCTTTGTGTGACTCCTAGTCTATCTCTTCCTCTCCACCCTCCCCAGTCCATTACACCTATTGTTTATATTGTTTATATAGTCTCAGTTTTGTAGTAAAAGGCCGAGGGGTTGTTATCATTCCATTCTAAATATTCTTTTGTTCAATTCTTTATATAACATAGATTAATAAAGTCATCCTTTTATTTCTTCTGATTCCTCTGAATAATTTCACTTAGCATTATGCTTTCCAGTCCCATACTTGTTGCAGGTATCTACCAAACATTCTTAAAATCTTGAAGCAAGATCCTCATTTTATTCTGTCAACAATTTGAGTAAATAAAGAAAAACGCTTGGTATAAAAATAATATATATGTTTTATAAGGTGATGAAAAGTAAAAGGATGGGGACAGCTTCAGCAAGAAATGAGTAAGTGGGAAGGACACTAACATCACTTTGAATAGTACTATGACTACCACTCATGATTCAAATAGCTCCTTGCATGTGATGACTTGTGTTTGATCACTAACACGACAAAACAAAACAAAATACTGATAATATTGGCAGTTTCTCCTTGCTTTTTGTTTGGTTTTGGGCCAGACCTATCTGTATGCAGGGCTTAGTCCTAGTCCTGGGACTACATTCAGGAATGGTGAGCTTTGAGGACAATATGAGGTGCCAGACATCAAACTTGGATCAGTAGTGTTCAAAGCAAGCTCTCTTCCCACTGTATTATTTCTCTAAATAGAAGTAAGATTTCCTGATTTTAGTGGCAAAGTGTGTTCAGTATTTCACCAGTGAATATAATGTTGTAGGCATTTATTTTCCTTTTCTGGGAGGGAGGCCTATACCCAATATTCCAGGGTTTATTTCTGACTCCTAACTCAGGGATCACTTATAGTGGGCCTCAGACAGTTGTACTCAGATTGGTTTCATGCAAAATAAGGCTGCTGTACTATCACTCTGACCCCTAAATATGTTAACAATGGGCTTATCATATGTAGTTTATATTATATTGAGGTACTATACATCCACTTGATCATGGTGTATGATCCTTTTACTTTTGCTAAATTCTGTATACTAATAATTTTTTAGAATTCTTGCATCTATATTCATCAGTGATACTAATTTGTAGTTCCTTTTCCTATGGTTGCTACCTTTATAGTTTTGATATCAACTTGAGAAGAACTGGTTTTACTCCCTTGAATGTTAAGCAGACTTTTGCAAAGAAGCAGCCTTGTTCTGGACCTTTGTTTGTTAGGAAGATGGCATTAACCTTAGGCTGCATTCCTTGGGGAACACCTACCTGGATGTCTAGATGTATGCCAAACTTTCCCTAAGGGCCAAAATTTCAAAGCAAATACATAGGCCTCTTCTCATCCCATAAGACTGGCTGTATGTTTTAGTCAGTTGTCTGTGGTGTAGAACCCCAGGGATTATATCCAACTAAGAACTATCTGTCTAATCGTTATAGTCTTCTTGGAACCAGAAATGCAAATGTCCCTGACTACCAATATCAGGTGATCTAGAGAATGTTCTGAGCACAGCCCTGATACTCAAGACACCAGATTTAAAACTCTAACACTAGACACATATAAAAGTTTATCTTTAAGATATGCTGGCATTCAGAGTGTAAAAAGAGGATGATAACAACAGCAGAAGCTGCCTCCCTTTTCTTCCCAACCCCAGGTCTCTGGAAAGGTTTAATGTTGGCCCTTATATGTGTTCTATTTTTTGTTAGTTTGTTTTT
>PVKC010048643.1:0-10866 GCA_004027635.1 Crocidura indochinensis | reverse complement strand
GAAGAAGAAGAAGAAGAAGAAGAAGAAGAAGAAGAAGAAGAAGAAGAAGAAGAAGAAGAAGAAGAAGAAGAAGAAGAAGAAAGAAAGAAAGAAAGAAGAAGAAAATGACCAGAGGCTGGTTTTAAGTTTAACAGTTCTAGGAAGAATAGAGAGCAAAGAGTTGAATAGTGGTCCAGGATTCAATTGCTGAAGACTATGTATTCCAAACTAAGAAGTTAGTTCAACATCCTATAGCTCACATTCCATAGGTCACAGCTATGATGAGTTATATAGAGGAGACACCTCAAAGGCTCCCTTTTTAGTTGACGGATTTTATTTTTCATTCATAAATTACTCGTCAACTCTCTAGATCCAAAGCACTTGGTGTTGTACTTAATTTGATGTATAATCCTATACCAACCCCTAACAGTTGAATTATTCTCCAGTGTTTTTCTTCAAAAGAGCTTAGAACCAAAAACCAAAATGATAATGATTAAAAAAAGCATCAATTATGCCTGGTCAGAATTTTCACTCTGCCACTCAACCACAATCCTGTGCAATCACAAGATAACAGTTTTATTTGCTTCCAAAATTGGTATCTTCATAATAACTTTTAAAAATACCCAATTTTGGAAGGTTAGTGTGATAGTACAAGCGGTAAGGCTTTTGTTTGCACACAAAGTTCAATCCTCGGCATCCCATAAGATTTCCCCAAGCCTATCAGGAGCGATTTCTGACCACAAAGCTAAGAGTTATCCCTGAGCACTGCCAGGTGTGGCCCCAAACCAAACATTGTTAAAAAAAAATATCAAAATCAAAATACCCAATTTCTATTATGAAAGTGTATACTACAAAATGTCCCTTACTTTATAATTCTGACTCTGGTTAAGCCTAGGTTAGAGATATTAACTTGTACTTCTTTTTTCTTTGGGTTATACGCTTCTTTGTTTAAATAATATGTTGGTTGAATCCTTCAAAATCAATACATTCGAGCAGTATGACAAGTTATATAGGGAATGTGACTTAAGCAGAGATGTTCACATGATGATTAAGCCTTTGTGCAGTCACAAAGCATTTCAAGCAAAAAGGGACTCCATAAGGAAACGTCACAGAAATACAAATATAAATACACATCAAATCTGTCAGACTCATAAAAGTCACTAAGCAAATGCATGCCATCATATTTTTTTCTGTTGCTATTTTTTACTTTTTCATTTAGATAGCAAAACTTTCTGGAATAAATCGACAAAACAGCGCTGATTTTAAGTTTACCTCTAAGTAATGTTTTTATGAAATAACAAAGCACTGCTTATTCTAACTCTAGATTAATGTCTTCTGGTACCTTTATTTGTCAATTTACTTAAAATAAACTTACATTAAGAATATATTACTCCATTAATTTTATAGGAGTTCTTCTCCAGGAGTTTTCACTGCTCTGTGGAAAGTCTAATATAACGTGTTAAAATTTATAATCTAGCATAAGGCTTCTGATTTTCCTGTTAAATAGATAGCACTCTATTTTAGAAAAAGTGGGAGCAGAAAAATAAAACAGCTCTCAGATGCTGGACAGTCCAAAAGCATGTCGTCCTAGTCAGTCATCTGACCATGGTTTTTACGCCCTGTGCACAAAAGGGACATTTAGTATGAAAGCACTAAATGGAAACTAGATCCTGTTGTCAAATTGTCAGCCATTGTATTCATATTAATAACCACTGCAGCTGTCGGAGTTTCAAATTAGCTTCTTTGAAACAAGTTAAACACTTCCAGCACTGTTCAGAGCCATTTCAGAGAACAACAAAAGTTTATGTTGAGACTTTTTTTCTTTTGCTAGATGGCCTTTAAAATAAAAACGTCTACAGTCAACCAAACTCCTTCTTTCTATGAGATGCTCTTATACCTGGTACATCATCATTTACAATTAAATATCCTAAAAGTTAGGTTCATGGGTATGTTGATATATGTTAAAATACTAAACTCCCTGTAATTTTTCTATTCTGAAGATAGTTTTCCCTACTCTTACCAGATAACACAAACACAACAGTTCACCTTGACATTTCAATAGACATTTCCAGTGGGCAGCATTTCCAGTATGAGGAAAGTGAGCCAATCTCTTTAAACCTACCGGTTTGAGGAAGGCTTTCCCTTCAAAGGAACAGTTAGAAATACACATGAAGGGCAGAGGAATAAACCCAAACGAGTTCATTTTGGGATTCCAGCAAACCAGTGACTTTATACAGATGAGTTGGCAATGAGTAAGTCAATCATTATGTCAAGTAACTCAGAGGAAACTGATAGCAAAGACTTCAAGCTGTACAGATTAGATTGTTCACATGGCTTCTCATGACTAATATAGAAGAAACTTGTTTGTTGTGTTCCCAGTGAGCTTTGAAAATTTAACAGTAGGAAGAGCCTGAAACCTGGAGCACACTGATTTGCTAATACAGGAAATAAAACTGGGTATTTTAATCAAATGATAACTCCACATAACCTCTGTTCATTTGACCAGAACTGTTTTAAAAATCTGAAGTGATTAAGTAGAATGATGCTATTCCATTATTCTCTTTGGATTTTAATATTGGAAGTTCTGTTTAAATCCATACATCTTTATTGAGACACGATAATTTTACTCCTACGAAGTAAAAAGTCCTATTTAAATCTTGGTTCTACTTTCATTACCCTGAGTTTTGATTGGAGAATTAAACAGATAATAATACAAAGGCATTTTGAAAAAATGTAAAGGAATGATCTATATCATAGGCAAGTACTTATTATTATCCTACTCCATTTCAGGACTCTCTCATAGTCTTTAGATTAGATATTATTGCTTTACTTTTATAGATTAAGAAACCAAGTCACAAAAAATATTTCAAATTATAGTATCTGTGTCATGAAAACTGAGATTCCCTCCCCACTGGTTAAAATTAACATTTATTTGCATGGCATAGCACTTTATACACAGCTTTCTATATTCATATTTATGGAGTTTTCTGCAGAACATTTTGATTGTATCTGTTTTTGTACTATATTTGGAATTCTTTATTTTTTCATTTTTATTTTGATCATATTGGCTTACATATCTTTCACAGTAGTATTTTAGGTACATATTAACATTGAATCAGGGGAATTCCCATCACCAAATTTGTCCTCCCTCCATCCCATTCCCTTCCTGCAACCCATATCCCCCACAATCAGTAGGTGGTCCCCTCTGTGTCTTGCTTATTACTAGTGATCATATATCTGTTTGGTCCTGGTACCCTCCCTTGTCTCTCCCTCTATTTGAGAGGTAGGGCTAGATAGTTCGAGTTATGTGGTTTTGTTTGAAGGAAAGAAAAGCAATCGAATGGGATAAAAATCAAATAAGCTAAAAATGGGCGGAGTCCTTCTAGAGGCTTTCAGCCTCAGTTTGAGAGAGGACAGGAAAAAGGTAATTGAAACACCTCAACAATACAGAAAGAAGTATCAAATAAAATATCCAGTGAGAACTACAGCAATAAAAGCACACACAATAGTCTCGATCCTGAAATCAAATCATGGTCGAAGTGCAAACAGAAAAAGAAAAAGAAAATAAAATAAATTTAAACAAACTGGAGACATCAACTTCAATATCTACACTAAAATAAAGAAGTCAAAAAATCATCAATTAATAAATATATATGGGTGAAAGGATTATTTTGTGCCTTTTTTTTCCTTTTTTTCCCACTGCATAGGCACAGTAACTATTGAGGGTATTATAAAGGGAATTCCCTTGGTCTGGGAGATACAGGGTTTCTCCACCCTTGATGCATACTGTCATGGGATTAACTATAGACTCCTTGCATGATCATTTACTCTCACCTTGGTGCTTTTGTGGTGTATGGAAGACTTCTGCTTCGTCATGGATGGTAAAATCAGGCCTCGAATCTTGGTATCTGTACAGTTCAAGGAATGGATTATATGATGAAGTCTTTCTTTGTGGTTCTAGCAGTTCTGCTTCTTCAGTGTGATTTTAATCCATCTTCTGTAGTTGGTGGTCTTGGTGATTATGCTGCTTCTAGAATGGAGCCTAGGATAGAGTCTTTCGTTATGTTTCCAGAAGACCTGTTCATTTGTGATTGTCTCAGTCAGAACTCTGGAATTGGAGATATTGTTTGTTGAATAGATCGTAAACCCAAACCTAGGCTAGAGCTTTTTGTTGTTGTTGGTGGTGGTGGTGTTGGTCCTGGGATACATACTGTCCAGTCCTGGTTGTAACAACCAGTCATCTGTAGATAGCTCTCTTGGCTTTTGCACAGATCAAAGGGTGACAAGTCTTCTGATTGTGTCTTATCGTTGGCTGGTGAGGAAGGACAACATGCTCTTAGATCAAGTTGTTTCCATTTCAATCTAGGTTCACATGCTTGTTTGTTATTTTAAAATTTACATCAATCTTTGGGTTGGAGAATGTACAGTGGGTGGAATGCTGTCCTTGTCCACAGCCGACTCTCATTCTCTCCCTGACATTACATAGTGGCCTACAAATCCTGCCAGGGATGTCCCTGAGTTCAGAACTAGGTGTAAATCCTGATTACTATTGAGTCTGAACCAAAAATAGAAATAACAAAAATTTACAAAATTATAAAATCTATTGAAAAATGTTCACTTGAGTGTTTCATATGAAGCTAATGAATTAAAGAATCTTCTTCATTAAATTTTTTTTCTTTTTTATTTTCTTTCTCTTTTTTTTTTTTTGTTTTTGGTTTTTGGGCCATATTTTGAAGCTCGGGGATTACTCTTGGCTATGCACTCAGAAATCACTCCTGGGTTGGGGGATCATATGAGACTCTGGGAATTAAACCGAGATCTGTCCTGAGTCAGCGTCAAGATAAACACCTACTGCTGTACCATCGCTCCGGCACAAAATTTTTCTTCTTTAAAAAATAAAAACCTGGGAGCGATGGTCCTCACAGCTAGTAGTTGAGAGAACATGGAAGTGGATGACACATCTGCATGACTCAGGGGAGAATGAATAGAATGAAGATCATAATAAGTGACTTGAAAAGCTACTATATAAAGTTCAAAATTCATTACTAGCTTCACATCTCTTGATCAGAAAGTCTTGTCTTTATGCAAAGGAAATTAAGGCTATAAGAATTTTCTGTAGTTCTAGTGGAAAACGTCTTCTCTTTTTTTGAGCACCTCTCAAATCTAAAATACAATAATAAATCATTTATTCTTAAAAAGTATTACTAACATAATCACAACATAATGCTTTTGAATGTATTCATCCATTACAAGTCATATAGGCACATAAGGATACTTTGATATTTTTTATTTTTCCCATACAGCTGAATACAACTTCTTTTTTCCACTTGACAATGATATTTTATGCAAAATTTTACAACCATAGAGGAATATGAACTATATAATTCTGTTTAGGATCATGACTTAATTTTAGAGTAAGTCAACTCACTCCAAACCTATCTATATACTAGGTGATGTTTCTGGGACTTCTCAGCATTGCTATGACCTGTTGTAGGAGGAGGTAAGTTACTAGGCAAAAGATTCCTTCATCTGGAACCATAGCCAGAATCAGAATCTATTTAAAATTTCTTCTTTCCAGACATTCAGTGAAATGTTTTTCACATATGTTCAGATATCTCTAGGGAATTATGTTCACATATCTCTAGAGAATTTATGTTCATATATCTCTAGGGAATTTACCTTAACACTGAAAAGTGAGAAAATAAAATAGTGATAGACAGATAGATAGGTAGGTAGTAAGGTAGGTAGGTATGTAGATAGGTAGCTAGATAGATGATAGATATGTTGATTGATAGATGATAGATAGATTAGATAGATAGATAGATAGATAGATAGATAGATAGATAGATAGATAGATAGATAGATAGATAGATAGATAGATAGATGATAGGTAGGTAGGATTCTGCAATCATCACTTTTATAAGGGAGTAGATGTCACCAGGTTCAGGCAAGTAAGAGCAACACTGGACATTTTATTTAGTGAGCATAATCTACCTTGATTCTGATCAGTCTTCAACTTCTGTAGTCTTTCTGATTTTAATTTATTTTTATCCAGACCTCATTTTCTCCTACTATGTTTACTTCTTTTCTCCATACATCTTTATCCCTGATTCTTATTCTAGATTCTGGCAATCTGAACCTAAAAATCTCTTTCCATTAATAAGGAGAAATTAGTTTTTCACTTGCTAATTATCCCAAAAGAAATACTGTACAAGGTTTTGGTTTTTTTTTTAAAGACCTCGACCTATTCTAGTTAATGACTGCATATCAAAGATGTTTCTTTGCACCAGCTATTTACATGAACTTCAAAGTTTGGGTAAGAAATGGGTCTAGGGAATTTTCTTTTTAACAGAAAAAGTAAAAAATACCAGACTGTTCCAAGGAATCCCAAGAGGTGACTTAGCTTGCATCTAGGATTCTGTGCTTCCTTATAATGGCATTTAGGTACTTGAAACAAAACAAGCTAGTGATTGTTAAGCCAAATAACTCCTTGCAGTAAAAAACAAAAATGCATTTCAGTGTGTGGACAAGAAAGAGAGCTCTGCAATGAGTCATTTATACAAGTACAAATTTATTAACAGCTTAAGTGATTCACCAATGTAAATTTTATTTACAACCCACTTAATTCACCAATGAAAGGGCAAGACATGTTGAAAACTCTATGGAGTAATCAAAGTGCTTATCTGCTAGAAAAAAAAATGGACCTAGTGTCTCTCCTTTGTTTCTCACAGAATGTTCTCACTGTGAAATATTGACAGTTGCCAATAGGTGAGGAATTACCTAAGACTGTGAAGTTCTCTGCAAAGAAATTTCCAAGTTTTACTCCTTGCACTTTCCTCTAACCACATCAGACCCTGGAACCATTAGGTCACCAGAAAGCAAGGGTTATGTTGTGCTTTTAGAAGTCATAGTTGGGGGCCCTAACATCTGGACTCCTGGTCCTGATATCTTGCATGCCATCCTGAAGTCATTTCTTCATTGTATGTGAGTGTTGCAGGTTTTGTACCTCTTGTACAAAGAGATATTAGATTTTTAATTTATATCTCCTTAGGGATTTGGGAGGAACATTGCTGGCTTGACATGTAAGTAATTTTATGATTCTTTCCTTTTTATTAGCAGGGATATACATTAAAAGAAAGCCCAATCTATTCACTTTGCCTGTCAAAAGGTTAATAAATTGCCCAATTAATAAATTATTCTTTACTATGATGAATTTAACTGGAATAAGAAATTACCTCTCATAGTCTCTCCTATCTTGCTGACAAGTTTTTGAGGCATTTTCCAAAATGAAAAGGGACTTTCTTGCAACAATGCCACAGTTAAAATAGAACTAATCTTAAACTATTAATATTTAAGAGCTGCAGAGTATTTCATGATATGTATTTTTAATCTTTACTATTATTAACAATCATGCAATAAATGCTACATATCTCACATCATATCTCCTAATATATCTATCAGACATAGTCTTAGTAATGTAATTTCTGGGATAAAGATAATATACATGTATAATTTTAAAAAGTGTTGCAGATTACATTACAGAGAACAGTACAGTACCTATCACTCCATCAGTGTGTCTATCATTGATAGACATCAGTGTACCTTCTACTGATGTCTTAAATGGACTACACTTCATTCACATTAGTGAAAATAGAATATATGGATTTAATTTGTATTTCTGTGATAGTGAGATTAGATATCTTTCCATCTCAAAATACTTTTTTTCCAGTGAACTATTTCTTCATATCTTTCCACTTAGTTTTAGTTTTTTTTCAAGATTCATTGGTATCTAATAGGTAGAAAAATGTTTGTTGTTTATTATTTTATATAAATATTTTACTTATAGATTTATTTACTATTATTTTGTTTTTCCTTTAGATTAAAATACTTATTTCAAATCTATAACACTAGCTTTTATATCTGAATTTGAATTATATCTACAAGGCTTCTAGTTTCAAAATATATTTTTTATGTCTATGTATTTTCTTCTGTGTATCTTTTTATTTCTTACTTTCCCTTATCTACTTCTTGAAATATTTGTTGAATAATCGCCTTTCCCACTAATAAGAAACGCAACTTTAGGGACCAGAATAATACCAAATAGGGTGTTTGCTTGGCTGTGGCCTACCTGAGATTCATCCTGGGATAGTCACCAGAACTTGAATCCCTCAGGAGTGATCCCTGGGTATAGATCAAGCAGTAAGCATGGAGTACTGCCAGTTGTGCACCCCCAAAAAAATTACCAAAAGATATGAGTAGATCTAATTCATTGCTTAAGTATATTGTTTCTTTGCTTGTCTATTACTGTTTCCTAGCTTTTACATATTTTCTTAGCATCAGTTTAGTAGTTCCAAAAGGATAATAATCCTGAGGATAATTTAATCATGATTATTAAACATACATATTAAACTATTGAATACTGATCAAATTGGGAGTTTTTGAAAAACCACATTGGTGCAAAAATTCTTAATAAAATCTTAGCAAAGCAAATTCAACAACACATCAAAAAGATTATATTTAAAGACCAAGTGGCTTTCATAGCAGGGATGTAAAGATGGTTCAATAAACACAAATCAATCAACATCATAAACCACAGAAGTAAAAGGAAGGATTAAAACCACATAATCGCATAATCATTTCAATAGATGCAGAGAAAGCATTTGACAAAATCTAATGTCCATTCATGATTAAAACTCTTAGCAAAATAGGTGTGGAAGTAACCTTCCTCAAGATAGAAACAGTTATATATAGAAACCCGCAGCCAACATTATTCTTAATGGTGAAAAACTGAAAGCATTTCCACTAAGGTCAAGCACTAGGCAAGGATATTCACTGTCTCAACTCTTATTCGACATAGTATTAGAAGTTCAAGTAATAGTAATGAGAAAAGAGAAGGAAACAAAGGAATCCAAATTGGAAAAGAGGGAGTCAAACTATTTCAATTGCAGAAGACATGCTAACATACATCGAAGACCCTAAATATTCCACAAAAACTCCTAAAAACAATAATCCAATACAGCAAAGTTGCCATAACAGAATAAAGACATAAAAACAGTCACATTTTTTATACAAAAATGACTCTGAGGAGAAAAAAATAGTCTATTTTATTTAAAATTGTGTGCAAAACTATCAAGTACCTCAAAATCAACCTAACAAGAGAGGTGAGAGATCTATACTACAAAAACTTCAAAATACTTAAGAAAGAAATTGAAGAAGATCTAAGAAAATAGAAAAATATTCCATGCTCATGGATTGGAAAAATCAATATAATCAAACTAACCATCTTATATAAACTACTATAAAGATTCAATGCAATCCCTATTTAAATTCAGACATTTTTCAAGGACTTAGAACAATCAATTATAAAGTTTGTGTGGAACCATAGAAGACCTAGGATAGCCAAATCCATATTGAAAAAACAAGAAACTGGGAGGCGTCTGATTACCTCATTTGAAGCTCTACTACAAAGCCATAATTATCAAAACAACAGAGTATTGGAATATAGACAGACTTTCAGACCAATGGGTCAGAATAGAATATCTACTGATAAATCCCCAAGTATATTGGTAACTAATCTTTGACAAAGGAGCCAAGAACTTGAAATGGAATAAAGACAGTTTCTTCAACCAATGGTGTTGGAACAATTGAATAACCACCTGGAAAAAACTAAAGAATCAATACATGCCTCATACCTTACACAAGTCAATTTAAAGTGGATTAAGACCTTAAAGTGGATTAAAGATTAGAT
This sequence comes from Crocidura indochinensis, assembly GCA_004027635.1. Taxonomy (NCBI): domain Eukaryota; kingdom Metazoa; phylum Chordata; class Mammalia; order Eulipotyphla; family Soricidae; genus Crocidura; species Crocidura indochinensis. Next base: position 1,139 of record PVKC010048643.1, on the reverse strand, counting down.
ACATATCCATAAAATTCATAGAAGAAAACATAGGCAAAACACTCCAAGATTCAGACCTCAATGAAGTCTTTGATGATAGGATGCCAATGGCAAGAGTTATATCATCAAACCTAAATAAATGAGACTACATCAAACTAAAAGGTTTCTGTATGGCAAAAGAAACACTGGCTAAAATTAGAAAACAGCTAACTAAATGGGAAAAATATTTGCTCTCCACACATCAGATAAAGGTTTGATATCTAGGATATACAAAGTACTCACAAATGAGTAAACTCCATCAACAATGGGGAGAGGAAAGAATAGACAATTCTTTGAGGGGGGGATCAACAGATGGCCAAGAGACACATGAAAAAATGTTTATCATCAATAATTATTAGGGAAATCCAAATCAAGTCAACAATGAAATATTATCTTATGCCAGTGAGGATGGCACATACTAAAAGCAATCTTTGTTGTTGGGGATATGATGAGAAAGGAACTCTCATCCATTGCTGGTGGGAATGCTACCTGGTCCAATCCCTATGGAAAACAGTATGGAGTTTTTAGTAAACTCAAAATTGAGCTTCAATCCCTCTTTTGGGTATCTATCCCCAGAACAGAAACAACTTCATCCAAAAGGATGTATGCACACCACTATTCATTGCAATAGATAGTACAATAAATAGCCGAGATTGAAATCAATCTAGATGTCCAACAACAGACACCCTTGGCCCCAGAAAATATTGAGGAGAAAGAAAGAAACTGAGTGGAAGTGGAGAAAGTCAAATATGAAAGGATGGGAGCCAGGAACTAAGTGGACTCAGGTGCATTTGTAGTGTTTAAAAAAAAAAAAAAGGACAGAACATGGGGCCAGGTAGATAGTACAGTGGTAGGGCATTTGGCTTGCATGCAGAATGGTGGTTTGGCATCCCATATGGTCCACCAAACTTGCCAGGGATGATTTCTTTTTTTGTTTTTTTTTTTATAATTTTTTTTATTTTTGATGATGAGAACAAAGATACAAAGAAAGAGGGTAAGGTAAGGTTACAGTGGAAGGATAGTCACCCATAGGCAGAAGAAAGGCTGAGCGCATGGCTGCTGGTTTTTTTTTTTTTTTAAGGTCTCTGGGTGTCCGAGGAGGCTGGTCTCTGGATACACCT
>PVKC010048642.1:0-10872 GCA_004027635.1 Crocidura indochinensis | reverse complement strand
CCCAACAGAGTCAGCTTTATCCGCAACTACGACCCTGAAGCACTCACCTCAGCCGAGGGAAGCCGTCAGGGGACGAAGGTCAAAGAATAGCAAAGTTCCCAAGTTGAGGCCAGCTTTGGGAAGCCCCCAAAAGTCTGCCGAGCTTCAGGGGGCTCAGCAGAGTCTGTCTTTTCCACACTCTGGCCCAAAAGACACACCCATCCTTAGATATTTTGGTATTAGTTATATCTTACCATGGAGTATCATATTCACCAGGATTATGTAATTATGTAAAGGTTCATTTCCAGTCCTTCTCTCTACTCCCATAGTCAGTAAGTTTCCTGAGTTGGATTTATTACTCTTAGATAAAGAATTGTATTGGCCTCTCATATTGAGATACTGAGAAACCAGATCCACTAAGAACAAAGCCTAAAATATCTCTTTAAAATTTGAGCTAAGAAGTGATATTATATTCTGACTTGTAATCTGTGTTTTTAGTATACTTTCTTTCATATATAAGGGATATCACCTTGGTAGATATATATCTTCCATTGTGCTACTGTTATTTTTGGAGCACAATAATTAATTACGTAGTCAAATTATTTTCCACAGTGAGTTTAGAGAGATTATACAGTGGGTAGGACCTAGTCCTGCATGCATCCTACCGAGGTTTGATCCTTGAGGTTCTATATTGTTCTCCAAGCATTACCAAGAGTAGTGTTTGAGTGAAGAACCAAGAGTAGTTTTTGAGTGAAGAACCAAGAGTAGGCCATTAGAACAGCTTTTTCTGACCGCTAAACAAAAGAATAAAGGTTATTCTCCTCAGAATACTGAGTATCCCAAAATATTCTATTGTGAATTGCTTACTTCTGAACTGTGGCCTGTGTGACCAACCATTTCAGAATCAGACTTGCACTCAAAAAACTCTGCGCCATTTCCTAAGAAAGGAAAAGGAGAGGAGTCTTTTTCACCTCAGGTCATTGAAAGGAATTTGATTATGAGGCAGACAGAGGAATTGGCAAAGGGCTCCTCTTTGATTAAGAAGAACCATTTTCACATTATGTCAGAGTGCCCTGAGAGGATCATGGCTGCTCTGCTTTATTCCACAGCCATGAATGTCTTTTTTTTTAATTTCTTATTTTTTATTTAAATAACTTGATTACATACATGATTGTTTTGGGGTTTCAGTCATGTAAAGAACACCACCCATCACCAGTGCAAAATTCCCATCACCAATATCCCAAATTTCCCTCCTTCCCACACAACCCCCGCCTGAACCCTAGACAGGCTTTCTATTTCCCTCATACATTCTCATTATTAGGATAGTTAAAAACGTAGTTATTTATCTAACTAAACTCATCCCTGTTTGTGGTGAGCTTCATGAGGTGAGTTGGAACATCCAGCTCTTTTCTCTTTTGTGTCTGAAAATTATTATTGCAAGAATGTCTTTCATTTTTCTTAAACCCATAGATGAGTGAGACCTTTCTGTGTCTTTCTCTCTCTCTCTCTGACTTATTTCACTCAGCATAATAGAATCCATATACATCTATGTATAGAAAAATTTCATGACTTTATCTCCCCTGAAAATTGCATAATATTCCATTATGTATATGTACCACAGTTTCTTTAGCCATTCATCTGTTGAAGGGTATATTGGCTGTTTCCAGAGTCTTGCTATGGTAAATAGTGCTGCAATGAAAATAGGTGTAAGGAAGGGATTTTTGTATTGTATTTTTGTGTTCCTAGGGTATATTCCTAAGAGTGGTATAGCTGGGTCCTATGGGAGCTCGATTTCCAGCTTTTGGAGAAATCTCCATATTGCTTTCCATAAAGGTTGAACTAGACGGCATTCCCACCAGCAGTGGATAAGAGTTCCTTTCTCTCCACATCCCCGCCAACACTGCTTGTTCTCATTCTTTGTGATGTGTGTCAATCTCTGTGATGTGAGGTGGTACCTCTTAGTTGTTCTGATTTGCAACTCCTTGATGATTAGTGATGTGGAACATTTTTTCATGTGTCTTTTGGCCATTTGTATTTCTTCTTTGTCAAAGTGTCTGTCCATTTCTTCTCCCCAGTTTTTGATGGGATTAGATTTTTTTTGTAAAGTTCTGTCAGTGCCTTGTATATTTTGGAGATTAGCCCTTATCTGGTCAGTATTGGGTGAATAGTTTCTCCCACTCGGTGGGGGTTTCTTGTAACCTGGGCGCTATTTCTTTTGAGGTGCTGAAGCTTCTCAGTTTAATATATTCCCATCTATTAATTTCTGTTTTTACTTGCTTGGAGAGTGCAATTTCCTCCTTGAAGATGCCTTTAGTCTCAATGTCCTGCAGTGTTTTTCCTACGTGTTTTCTATATATCTGATACCGAGTTCTTTCATCCATTTGGATGTAACCTTCATACATGATGTTAGCTGGGGGTCTAAGTTCAATTTTTTGCAAGTAGTTAGCCAGTTGTGCCAACAGCACTTGTTGAAGAGGCTTTCTTTGCTCCGTTTAGGATTTCTTGCTCCTTTATCAAAAATTAGGTGATTGTATGTCTGGGGAACATTCTCTGATTATTTAAGCCTATTCCACTGATCTGAGGGTCTGTCTTTATTCCAGTACCATACTGTTTTGATAACTATTGCTTTGTATTACAGTTTAAAGTTGGGGAAAGTAATTCCTCCCATATTCTTTTTCCCAATGATTACTTTAGCTATTCTAGGGTGTTTGTTGTTCCAAATGAATTTCAAAAGTGCATGATCCACTTCTTTGAAGATTGTCATGAGCATCTTTAGAGGGATCGCATTAAATCTGTACAATCCTTTGGGGAGTATTGCCATTTTAATGATGTTAATCCTGCCAATCATGAACAGGGTATGTGCTTCCATTCGCACATGTCCTCTCTTATTTCTTGGAGCAGAGGTTTATAGTTTTCTTTGTATAGGTCCTTCACATTTTTAGTCAAGTTGATTCCAAGATATTTGAGTTTGTGTGGCACTATTGAGAATGGGGTTGTTTTCTTAATGTCCATTTCTTCCTCATTACTGTTGGTGTATAGAAAGGCCACTGATTCTTGTGTGTTAATTTTGTAGCCTGCCATCTTGCTATATGGGTCTATTGTTTCTAGAAGCTTGCTGGTAGAGAATTTAGGACTTTCTAAGGAGAGTATCATGTTATCTGCAAACAGTGAGAGCTTGACTTCTTCCTTTTCTATCTGGATTCCCTTGATATCTTTTTCTTTCCTAATCACTATAGCAAGTACTTCCAGTTCTATGTTGTATAGGAGTACTGAGAAAGGACAGCCTTGTCTTGTGCCAGAATTTAGAAGAAAGTCTTTCAGTTTTTCTCCACTGAGGACAATATTTGCCTCTGGCTAGTGGTAGATGGCCTTCCATTCCCATCTTTCTGAGAGCTTTGATCAAGAATGGGTTTGGACCTTATCAAATGCTTTCTCTGTGTCTATTGATATGAACATGTGATTTTTATTTTTCTTGTTGTTGATGCTGTGTATTATGTTGATAGATTTATGGATGTTAAACCAGCCTTGCATTCCTGGGATGAAACCTACTTGATCTTAATGGATGATCTTCATAATGAAGCATTGAATCTTATTTGCCAGGATTTTGTTGAGGATCTTTGCATCTGTATTCATCAGTGATACTGATCTGTAATTTTCTTTTTTGGTAGCATCTCTGTCTGTTTTAGGTATCAAGGTGATGTTGTCTTCATAAAAGCTATTTGAAAGTGTTCCTGCTTTTTCGATTTCATGAAAAAGTCTTGCCAGGATTGGTAGTAGTTCCTCTTGAAAGGTTTGAAAGAATTCATTAGTAAATCCATCTGGGCCTGGGCTTTTGTTTTTGGGCAGACATGTCTTAATTTCCTCAATTGTGATGTTTGTGTTTAGATATTCTAAATCCTCTTCATTCAACCGTGGAAGATTATAAGAGTCCAAGAATGTATCCATTTCTTCCAGGTTCTCATTTTTAGTGACATAGAGTTTCTCAAAGTAGTTTCTGATTACCCTTTGAATCTCTACCATATCAATAATGATCTCTCCTTTTTTATTCCTAATACGAGTTATCAAGATTCTCTCTCTCTTTCTCTCTCTCTCCCCCCCACTCTTTGTTAGTTTGCCAGTAGTCTAACAATCTTGTTTATTTTTTCAAAGAACCAACTTCTGCTTTCGTTGATCTTTTGGATTGTTTTTCGGGTTTCCACTTCATTGATTTCTGCTCTCAACTTTGTTATATCTTCCTGCCTCCCTATTTTTGGGTCCTTTGTTGAGCACTTTCTAGTTCTATGAGCTGCATCATTAAGCTATTCAGGTATGCCCCTTCTTCTTTTCTGATGTATGCTTGCAAAGCTATAAATTTTCCTCTCAGTACCACTTTTGCTGTGTCCCATAGGTTCTGATAGTTTGTGTCTCAATTGTCATTTGTTTTCAGGAAGGTTTTGATTTCCTCTTTGATTTTATCTCGGACTCACTGGTTATTCAGTATTAGGCTGTTTAACTTCCAGGTATTGATATTTTTCTTCTTTGTCCCTTTGTAGTTCATATATCATTTCAGAACCTTGTGGTCAGAGAAGGTAGCCTGTAAGATTTCTATCCTCTTGATATTTGGAGGTATTTTTATGTGGTAGCATGTAGTCTATCCTGGAGAATGTCCCATGTTCATTAGAGAAGAATGTGTATCCAGGCTTCTGGGGGTGGAGTGTCCTTTATATATCTACTAGGCCTCTCTCTTCCATTTCTCTCCTCACATCTAGTATATTCTTGTTGGGTTTCTGTCTGGTTGACCTGTCAAGTGTTGACAATGCCGTATTGAGGTCTCCCGCAATTATTGTGTTGTTATTGATATTATTTTTCAGTTTTGTCAACAATTTTATTAAATATTTTGCTGGCCCTCATTAAATGCATATATATTTAGGAGAGTGATTTCTTCCTGCTGTACGTATCCCTTGATTAATACAAAATGTCCATCTTTGTCCCTTACAACTTTCCTAAGTATAAATTTTGCATCATCTGATATTCTATGGCCACTCAGCATTTTTATGGGTGTTGTCTGCTTGGATAATTTTCCTCCAGCCTTTTATTTTGAGTATACTTTTGTTCTGACTATTCAGTTGCATTTCTTGTAGACAGCAGAAGGTTGGATTGAGATTTTTGATCCATTTAGTCACTCTGTGTCTCTTAACTGGTGCATTTAGTTCATTGACACTGAGAGAAAGAATTGTCATGGGAGGTAGTGCTATCTTTATATCGAAGTTTGGTGTGTCTATTGGTCAGTCTTTTCTTAAAGTAGGTCATTCAGTTTTTCTTTTAAGGATGGTTTTGAGTTTGTAAAGTTTCTGAGCTGTTGTTTGTCTGTGAAACCATGTATTTTTCTGTCAAACCTGAAAGTGAATTTTGCTGGGTACAGTATTCTAGGCAAAGCATTTATTTCATTGAGTTTTCTCACTATGTCCCACCACTGCCTTCTGGCCTTGAGTGTTTCCAGTGACAGGTCTGCAGTAAATCTCAAGGATGTTCCCTTGAATATAATCAAAACCTTTCGATCTTGCTGCTTTCAGAATTCTTTCTCTATCTGTGGGATTCGTCATTATGACTAGGATGTATCTTGGAGTGTTTTTTCTGGGGTATCTTTTAGTTGGTACTCTTCAGGCATGCAGGTTTTCATCGCATGTATTCTTTAGCTCTGGTTGTTTGGTAGGTGAAATGAAAATATCACTGGAAGGCCTCATTAGCAGAGTAATAGCTGATGAAGACAGAATCACAGTGCTGGAAGATGAACTGACTACTGTCACAGACCAGTTAGTCTTGACACAAAGAAATCTTCTGTGGTCCCTTGAAAGGTGTGTGATAGGGTCAGCAAAGGGGCAACAGAGGCCAAAGAGTCAAGTTGGGTTCAAGTTTTGTTCCGTTTACTCAAAGCACAAGGTGGAATATTTATACTCAATTTCTTGACAGATTATAAGCCTAATTTACCAAAAAAAAGAATAGGGGAAAATTGTTTAATTGTTTTATATTTCTGAAGCAGGATAGTTTTACTTTTGAGGTTGCTTCTTGCTATCAGTAATTTCTCAGTAGCAAAGTCAGTTGGGGATTTTTTGGATTTATGCATACTGAATTGAGGCCTGACATGTTAACTCTTACTATGGCTGCACATAGGTTAAGAGCAAAGAAAATACTTGAATCTATGAAAATGTTCCTCATAAATTGTGTTTATATATCTGAGTAATTTTTAAGAGAAGTTCTAAGGAAAGTGAATAATAATGATTAGATCAAGAATATTTGAATCCGGGGCCCGGGAGATAGCATGGAGGTAAGGCGTTTGCCTTTCATGCAAAAGGTCATCGGTTCGAATCCCGGTGCCCCATATGGTCCCCCGTGCCTGCCAGGAGCAATTTCTGAGCATGGAGCCAGGAGTAACCCCTGAGCACTGCCGGGTGTGACCCAAAAACCAAAAAAAAAAAAAAAAAAGAATATTTGAATCCAAGTAAATATTAAATCTCAGTAATCTTAGAATGTCAGCTGAAGGTATATCTCAACTAATATTTATTCTACATCCCTTTTTTCCAAAATGCCTCAAGGACAGGCAACCAAGATGTTTTCAGGCCCTAATGCTTGAGAGTACAGGTTATTTTTTCAAGCATCCTTTCTTACAGGTGCTGTTTTTCAAACATCCTCTCTGTGAGTACAGACTGCTTTGAAAAAGTTTCTGTAATAACAGTCAGTTTCCAAAACCCTCCCTTTGGCAATTAGGGTCTTTAAAAATGTGGTGCCTTCCTAGGTCTCAGGATTTGTTAACACGGGTAGATGTAGCAGATAGCACTTCAATACAATAGAAGTTGGAAAAGAGCCTCAAAATAAATTAACAAAGAGGAAAATGGGGGATATCCTCAGTGTCATAAAAGAAAAATATCATTTTTTTGTAAGAAAGTAATTTCAGAAGACAGACCTTTGGTACATTTCCTAGAAACATTTAGCATATCCACTTCAAAAGAAAGAATATTATAGAGGAGGTGAGGATGGAGAAATCAGATAAACAAGACCTCCAGTTGATAATCTGAAATAATTTTTGTACAGATTATATGAAATCTTATAACCTCACAACAGCTTAGTTATATAGAGCATATTCAATAATATAGTAGAAACTAAGGGTAGCTACAAATATAGTAGCTATAAATGCATGTCACTGCTGATCTGCATTTGTATATATATGTATAGAAAAGTATATTGTATATATATAAGTATAATGTATATAAGTATATATGTATATATACATATGTATGTATATATGTATGTATACATATGTATGTATATGTATATATATGCATGTAAAGAGAAGTATATTGGCAAATAGTGAAGACAACATCATATGACAGACAAGACACAGTGAGCAAAGAGTAGCAAAAATGGACAGAGCAGATGAGAAAGAAAACTAATGCTACAGTTTCATCAAAGAGTTAGTCCACAAAGACGTACTTATGTGAGTTATAAAGTAAAAAGTGGCAACACTGAAGACATCTGGTGATTAGCATACCAATATGTGTCATCAGCAATAACCCAAATTAGGATCCAGTGAAATAATTGTATGATCACAATTTTTCTACATACTTGAAAAAAAAATACTTGTGCATAGTTCTTGGCCTCTTCTTAGGTGGTTTTTCTTAGCTGATAATCTGTCCTTCCAATTCTAGTTTTTTATTTTTTTTTCTTTTTCTAAAACAATTCTGTCTTTTAAACATAATTTTAAACTCAAAATCTGCATAATTTCTGTATTGTGTTACTCATGGTATACACTCTGTTGTCAATACAATAAATAATACTGATATTTAATTAATAGGTTATCTATCTCTCAAAGGCATACTCACTAACAGGGTTTATAGCTGATAGAGAAATGTCTTGAAAAACCACTGCTTGTCACTACTTGTTGCTTTAGACTTTTATAGAATTTATTTGAAATCATAAATCTTTCAGCCCAGGTCTACAAGATTCTTAACCAGACAGGAAACAAATCCTATTTTTGAAAATATAGGTCACTGTCAGAGACTAGATGGAAAAAAATTTCCCTGTAAGAAAAAGCAAAAATAGGGGCCCGGGAGATAGCATGGAGGTAAGATGTTTGCCTTTCATGCAAAAAGGTCATCGGTTCGAATCCTGGTGTCCCATATGGTCCCCATGCCTGCCAGGAGCAATTTCTGAGCATGGAGCCATGAGTAACCCCTGAGCACTGCCGGGTGTGACCCAAAAACCACAAAAAAAAAAAAAAAAAAGAAAAAGCAAAAATGGGGCTGGGCGGTGGCCCTAACCTAGGACGGACCGCGGTTCGATCCCCCGGTTCCCCATATGGTTCCCAGTGCCTGCCAGGAGCGACTTTTGAGCGAATAGCCAGGAGTAACCCCTGAGCGTCACAGGGTGTGGCCCAAAAACCAAAAAAAAAAAAAAAAAAAAAAAAAAAAAAAAAAAAAAAAAAAAAGCAAAAATAAACTATGCACATCATGGCCACAGTTTATAACTCATAGGATTGCTTTTAAATACAAATACTTTGTTTTATAATGATTGGTATTGAAATAATTGGGAAAGTAAGGTAAAAACTCCTGAAACTGTATAGAAAAAATAGGTTTAAGCTTCAGAGAAGAGTACTATCGAGCGTGCAGGTGGAACTTAGTAGGGTATTGTGTTCTCTAGGATCCTAACAAAAACTTGAGAGGAAAATACCAAGTCTTTTTTGAAAGAAACTTTTATCTAGGCGAGAGCAAATAAACCAACTGGAATAGCCCAAGTTGAGACCTACCAAAAAATACCCCAAACCAAAAATATGCTAAAAGCATTTCAGTCATGTTCTCACAGATATCCCTGTTGTCTGTCCTCTACTCTTCCTAGAACCAATCAGAAGGAACTTTCCTTGATCCTTAATTTGAAATTCATGCAGGCTCTTGTTCTCAAGTAAGAAGAATTGGATGCAAAAAGAGTATCTTGTAACCAAATTCAGAATATATTTTATTTGAAAAGACAAAAGGAAGGTGAAGGTATGAAGGCACTATAGAATGGATATGATTGACTGCTAGCAGGTCAGTATAACAAGGGGCATGATGTTGAGATGCTTATCTTCTGGTACTCTAGGCAATCAGGTTCATTTCGATTCTATTGTTATGACATTATGACATTTATTATCACATATTTGTAACTTTTTTTCTGTAGAATTGTCAGAGCCTAGTGGTCAGGTTACTAATGGAATTCTTGGATCCCTGCTCAGGAAGGTGGGTGCACAGAGTTGGCAAAGGGAAAGCAAAAGATTCAAGAACTAAGAAGTGAGTTTCAAACTCAGTTTCATTTATTGAATGTTACAGCTAAAATATTTATACTAAATTTACTGGCAAGGTATCATAATTGCAGAAATAATTGAGTTCTCACACTGTACCAACCAAAATGCACATAGCAAGTTTCTCAGGGCAAACTGTGTATTTATTTCTATAGACCCAGGGCTGCCTCTTGTTTCTGTGCTGCTTCTGTTATCTTGCCTAAATGTCTGCTAGCAAGATCATTTTTCAAAAACTGGTGCTTTTTCAAGTGGAAGCAGAGATAAACAAATGGGACTATATTAAGCTAAGAAGCTTCTGAACTTCAAAGGAGAGAGTGACTAGTATACAAAGGCTACACACAGAATGGGAGAGATTATTCATCCAACACTCATCAGTTAAGGAGCTAATATCTAAGATATATGAGCTACTGAGAGAACTTAACAAGAAAAATACTTCTAACTCCATAAAAAATAGGAAGACACTTTCTCAAAGAAGAAATACAAATGTCCAAAAAACACATGAAAAAAAAAACTGTTCCACATCACTAATTATCAGGGAGATGCAAATCAAAACAACAAGGAGGTACAATCTCATGCCACAGACAGACAGACAGACAGACACACACGCGCGCGCACACACACACACACACACACACACACACACACAAAACAAGAACAATAAGTGCTGGCAAGTATGTGGGAAGAAAGGAACTCTTTCATTGCTGGTGAGAATGCTGTCTAGTCCAGCCTTTATGAAAAACCATATGGGAATTCTTCGGAAAAAAACCTGTAAATTGAGCTGCCATATGATCCAGCTATACCACTCCTAGGGATGTACCCTAGGAAAAAACCCAGATGCTTGACAACAAATGAGTGGCTGTAGAAACTAGGATAAATATACAAAATGGAATACTATGTAGCTATCAGAAAAATAAAGTCACGAAATTTTCCTATACATTTTTGGACATGGATAATATGTTGAGTAAAATAAGTCAGAGGGAGAGAGATAGACAAGGAATAGTCTTACTCATCTCTGGGTTTTAAGAAAAATAAAAGACATTGTAATAATACACAGAGACAATAGAGATGAGGGCTGGAAGGACCTGTCCATGCTACCACAAAGCACGGTGAGTTCAGTTACAGAAATAACTACATTAACACCTATTATGACAATGGTAGTAAGTGAAATAGAATTCCTTTCTTGAATACAGGAAAGGGATCGGGAAGGAGGGAGATGAAAGCATAGGTGGTGGTACTGTTGCACGTGTGAAAGGGGATGGGTTATTTTTATAACTAAAATCAAACTAGAAATATATTTGTAATCATGGTGTTTAAATAAAGAGATTAAAAATAAAAAATTTTAAATATTTTTTTAAAATTCTTAATCTTTAAACTCTAAACAACAACAACAAAACACACAAAAATAGGTGTTTTTTTTTTATTATTTTGACCTTGCTCCAGTTCGTACACGCTGAGCTGGGTTAAAAATACTAACTCTTAGAGCCGGAGAGATAGCATGGAGGTAAGGCATTTGCCTTTCATGCAGAAGGTCATCGATTGGAATCCTGGCGTCCCATATGGTCTCCCATGCCTGCCAGGAGCAATTT
>PVKC010048641.1:0-10844 GCA_004027635.1 Crocidura indochinensis | reverse complement strand
TTTTTTTTTTTTTTTTTTTTTTTTTTTTTTTTTTTTTTTTTTTTTTTTTTTTTTTCGTTCTTGACTGGGTGCATTTTTTTCTTTTCTTTTTTTGGTAGCTGCTACCAATTATTTTCTTCTCTTTTTCTTATCCTTTATATTTCCAAAAGAATCACATAACTTGAATCAGTCAGCCTCATAAATTGAGAGGGGAAAAGGATGATACCAGGACCAGTCATATGAACATGTAGTGGAAATAAAAAAAAATTATCAGACTTTAACATCAAAACCCAAGTCAATGACAACAGAATAGATACCTAATCTACAACAAGCTGTAAAGTGGAGACCAGTTATATTCTGGGGGGTAAAGGAGGGAGATAAGGGATACATGCTGTGAATAACTGTGGAGGGAGGACAACACCAGTGGTGGGAATGTCCCTCATTCATTGTCACTATGTATCGTAAATAATTCTGTGAAAGATTTGTAATTCATTTTGGTCACAATAAAAATTTATTAAAAAAATATAAGGTTGCATGGCCAGTTATAAAAAAGTTCTTAATAATTTTATATACATTTGAATATATTATCATCATGTTATTTTGATAGTTATATAATCAGTGACAAAAAGGTAAGGCTTAATAGCTTGTCAAATAATGTATTTATGAAGTACACAATAATTTATTCAGTAAATTTGCTATTCACTATATTGTTAAATAAGTCTTCCAACAATCATTGACTCACTGCAGGCATTCTAGTCTGCTTTCTAATAGAACACACTATGAAAAGTAAAGACTTAGCAGTTATTAATGTCAAGTACTCAGAAATTGAATTTAAATTTGGAAAATTTAATTTGAAAAAGTGCCGAATTCTGTAAAGTAGGAGTTACCCTCTTTGCATCACTATTGGCTTACTTCTGGCTCTGTGTTCAGAAGTGCTTAGGGGATCGTATATTGTGCCAGAGATTAAGCTGAATCATCCTTGTGCAAGACAAGCATCCTACTTATTGCATTCTCTCTGATGTAGGTAATTTTCTTAACTCAAGGATCACTCATGAAGGCGCTTAGGAGATCTTATAGTGTGTCAGGGTTCAAACATAGGTCAGCGGTATGTGAGGCAAGCTCTCTACCTCTTGTGTTATCTTTCCAGTCTCCCAATTCTTTCTTGAAATAAATATCTGATTTAGTATAGAATTTCTTCCACTCTTTCAAGGAGTTATTTAACTCATATTGGGTAATTTTTCTTCACATTCTGAATGATTTTGTTTTTGTTTCTTTGACTACAGGTCATTTCCTATACTACAAGGACTAACTCCTTGGCTTTGTGCTCAGAGATCATTCAGGAACCATATGTCGTGCATGGGATAGAAAATGAGTTACCTGCATGCAAGTCAAAAATCTTCTTTGCTATGCTATTTTTACATCAACATTTCTGATTATAAGATCTGTTTTTTGTTTTGTTTCATTTTGCATTTGTTATCACTGTTGTGCTTGAGTTTTATTCTTGTAACTGAATCCAATGTTTCTGTTTTCATCCATTTTAGAAAAGTGAGTTATTATGTCTGATTCTTTCTCTTCCAGTGTGTTTTCTCCATGAATAATTCTATATACATTACCTAGGCCTTCTTTCTTTATAGAATGTCTTTAACCGAATGTTGACTTACCACATATATCTAACTTTCTGTCTTATATTGAGTTCTTGAATTTTGAGTTCTTAAATTTTAAAATACAGTAACACTTACAATAAATGGTTTCAAATGTCAAGAATCACATTTTAATCAATTACACTTACTATATTTAAGTTATAATTTCAATTTGTCTTTTCAACTGTTCCTGATAATTTTTACAAAACTTGATAGAACCACAATACACAAAAAGTACAACATAAGGTTAGCATTTTTATCACATATAGTGCATCCTATGAGTTACTCTTTTGACACACTAAGCAATCATTACAAATGCTCAGGCAATAGATATTTTCTCTTGATTTGTCAGTTTTCTTATCTAAATAAGTTAATCTGTTTTAATACTTTATAATTGACTTATTCCTTTATCTTTCCATGACTCTTCAAAAGTCATGTTGCACCAATAACACTTGCTTTTCAGGTAGTAAATTGCACTAGAAGAATATTTTTTTTGTTTGTGTTTTTTTTTGTTTTGTTTTGGTTTTTTGGTTTTTTGGGTCACACCCGGCAGCACTTGGGAGTTACTTCTGGCTCTATGCTCAGAAATCGCTCCTGGCAGGCTCGGGGGACCATATGAGATGCCGGGATTCGAACCAATGACCTTCTGCATGAAAGGCAAACGCCTTACCTCCATGCTATCTCTCCGGCCCCATTACAATAATATTTATCACAAGGGGTCAGTGGTGCAAACGGTAGGGCATCTGCTAACCTAGGACAGACCTCAGTTTGATCCCCTGGCTTCCCATATGGTCCCTCAAGCTATGAGTGATTTGTGAGTGCATAGCCAGGAGTAACCCCTGAGTGTCACCGTGCGTGGCTCCAAAACCAATATATATATTTCATCACAAGTCAGCAAAAATTCTAGATTTTAGATGAAAAACTGTGATTTTGGGGAGCCGGGAGGTGGTGCAGGAGGTAAGGTGCCTGCTGTCTTGCCTAGGACAGACCACGGTTCGATCCCCCGGTTCCCATATGGTCCCCCGTGCCTGCCAGGAGCGACTTCTGAGCGCATAGCCAGGAGTAACCCCTGAGCGTCACTGGGTGTGGCCCAAAAACAAACAAAAAACAAACAAAAAAAAAACAAAAAAAAAAAACAAAAACAAAAATAACCTGTGATTTTGGAAGACTTTGATAGAAATTAATTTACAATTAAGCATTTATTAAAAGTATAATTCCAAACAATCATTATCATTTGTATAATCTTCCCAAATTTGTAATGATAACCTACTTTTATAATTAGGTTACATAGTATTTTTAATATTTGATCAATAGTATAGCTAATATAATTTTTCCCCAATAATGATAGGTGTATTTTATAAAATTGTGATAAAATCCTAAAAAATAAATTCATATGGTAATCATTACAATAATATGCTATCATAATATCTTTTTATCCTTTTCTGTTTATAGGGCATGTAATGTAAAAGTTTCTCACTTTTCCATGTATGTTTCTTGGTTCTCTAATAAGAGCATTTCATATCAGATGATTCAGCATTTTACATAACATCTTAACACTCATCAAGTAACTTAGTATTTAGCTCATTTCCCCAAAATAGAAATATTATACAATTTAAATAAATACATATTCAGTATTTTTCTCATGAATATTAAAATATTACTAACAGCGGTTCTAAGTGGCACATACCAAGGGCATATCCTATTAGATGTACATAGTTTGCATTTTATTTTTGTTGTTTTTATTTTATCTTCTTTTAATTCAATAGTTGTGTTTTATAAAGTTATTGGTAATTGAGTTTTAGGTATATATTTCAATAATTTGCATTTTCTAGGAATCAATTGTCAATTCTTTTTGAATAAATTGCTTGCTTTTCAACAACTTAGACTTAACCATTCTATAATTACTAAATAGTTAAAAATATATTGGATAGTATACTAAACTAGGAAAATTGGTCAAATAATCTTTATATGGAGTAATTTTGTTCTTTAGAGTTTTCAAGATTTCAGGAACTGTTAAAGACTGTTCTATGTAGTTTTAGTATGCATAGAACAGTCATAGTGTCTAATAATACCTTGATGTCCATTTCCTGATTCAGGACATTCATATTCTCTTTCTTTTTACCTAGTTTTAATTTTTTATTTAATTTTATTATTCTTTTGTTTGGGGGGTTTGGGCGTCACCCTGATTGTTTATCTGGATTTATTCCTATCTATTATTTAGAGATCACCCCCGTGAATGCAGTTGGTAGGTCAAGTATAAGATTATTTTTTTTAAGTTTTTTATTGCTTCCAGTCCTTTATAAACACATTTTAATACATATATTCAAGTAATTCTCTGGCAAAATGATAATGTGACCTATATTTTTTTAATCTTGTATGTTTGAAAAGTAGTCGATTGTACCATCATACTTGAGAATTGATTTATAAGTTAGAATCTTAGCTTAAACCCATTTTAATTTTTTAAATATTTTGAGTACTTGGAAGAATGTTTAAAGGGTTAGTCCGCCTGCTTTAATACTTCTACAGACCTTGACACTACGTTGTGCTCTCCAAACATCACAACTTGTAGACAAAGTGGACCCTGAGTATCAGAGAAATGGCCATGGGGGTCCCCAGTATCCCTGAATCTTTTGCTATTCCCAAGACTAAACACTTTCAGGTTTATATTATGAGAACAAAGATTGCTGGAATGTCACTGCAACCCTAGATCTCTACTTGAAAAATCAAAATCTAGCCAGGAGTTATTTTAACCCATGACTTCTGCATTCTGACATTTTTGTTGTCAATTTATATTTTGAGTTTGACTATGTTGCATCACTTACTTAACGGGGCTTCCAAACTACAGATTATAAAAACATAGAATATTTTTTCCTCTCTCAACATTTGTTTGATCCATTCACTCTTTTTTTTTTTTTTTTTTTTTTTGGTTTTTGGGTCACACCCAGCAGTGCTCAGGGGTTACTCCTGGCTCCATGCTCAGAAATTGCTCCTGGCAGGCACAGGGGACCATATGGGGCACCGGGATTCGAACCGATGACCTTTTGCATGAAAGGCAAACGCCTTACCTCCGTGCTATCTCCCGGGCACGATCCATTCACTCTTGATGAACATTACTATATTGTATAAGTGTGTGTGTGTCTGTATTTATGTGTGTGTTTGTGTCACTGGTTCTGTTTCTATGAAAAATAAACAAAATTATGTTTATACATGAATATAAAATATGTACATATCAACATAAATTACACACTTATATTTCATATTGTATATTTTGCATATTTTTAATTACGCAGCTTATATTCTGTATAGTATATTGCATAGTACACTATACATCATTTTTTATTAAATAAATAATGCATATAATATAACTCCAGTATTACAATCAGTACTGCATACACTTTCAATTTTAACTTGGACTACTAGATAATAAAAAAATCTGATATTCTAAATTTTAAGTCTAAGAACAGGTTATTTATTTTATTCTATCTTTTTTATTTTCATTTTATTTTGGGGGGGGAGCCACACCTGTTTGATGCTCAGGGGTTACTCCTGGCTAAGCGCTCAGAAATTGCCACTGACTTGGGGGGGGGGGGACCATATGGGACGCCAGGAGATCGAACCGCAGTCCTTCCTTGGCTAGTGCTTGCAAGCAGACACCTTACCTCTAGCGCCACCACACCGGCCCCTATTCTATCTTTTTTCAATTAAATCAATTCACATGCAGGCAACCTGTTTTAAATTTAAACATTTTTAGGATAAATATATCTTCAATTTTAATAAAAATCACCTAAAAAGGGATTATATTTTTTCTGAAGAAAACAAACAAGATAAATCTTTTATCTAGTGATATTTAATAAGGATTATTAAACACTAACAGGCGAGATAAAGGAAGCACAATTTTGGATATGCCTTACTTTGAGGCTTATGAGACATATTGTTCAGATTTTTGACATTAAGGTTGAGATCACATTTCACACCTACACTCTGCATAATATTCTTATTCTGTATATTACTTTAGGTTGGTTAAACACATGTCTTAGAGTAAAATAATTCAGAAGATATTTGATATCTATAAATAATAATCTTCCTCTGAAATTTTCTAATAACTCTAATTTTGAGTTCTACTTTATAAACTACATAAGTAAATTATTCGTATCAATATTTATCTAAAATATCTCATTATTAAGCAATAAGCAAACTCTATATATTTTTCATTTATTTTTTTAAAATTTATTTTTGGGGTGCATACTTGGTTGTCTCCATGGCTTACTCTTGGCTCTATTCTCTAAGAAGCATTCCTGGCACACACAGGAAACCTTATTCGATGCAGGGGATTTAACATGTATGGGCTGCATACCGGCTAAGAACTCTATGTGCTGTACTAACCCTCTGGCCCCATCACATGTTGATTTAATAAAAAATATGAAGTATACATTTTTCCCTGCATTCATACAGAATTTTTATACTGCAAATATTTGCATATCATCAGAAACTTAAAAATCTATTTAAACACAAATTTTGATAAGCTTTGACATTTTCAAAAATGAAAATATATAAGGATATTCACTTGAGAAAATGACTAAATAAATTATGCATTTGCTAAGTTTTGCTACACTAACAAATTACCAGGAAAGTAAGAGCATAATTGGAAGGGTCAGAAATATAGCAAAGTTGTGTTACTTTAGAAAATCAAGGTTTCCTACTCATTTGCTTTTACGTCTAGATCCAGCATCCATGTTATCTTGACTTCTCTTGTGAAACTGAACTAATTTCATTGAACAGTACTAAGTATTCCCAGATAATTTAATAAATCAAATACTAGTTGCAGAATTGTTTCAATTACTCGCCCTCCAACAGTCACCATTGTTTCTGTTTGTCACCTGATATACATATGTTAAATAATTTGTATCTTTGTTCTTTTTAAATTAGAACTTGTTGAACTTGTAGAAGAATTACTTGGAAATTATTACCTCTAAAAGGAGAGTAGAGAAGAAAGAAGAAAAAAGAGAAAGAAAAGGAAAAAGAAATAAAAGAAAGAAAGAGAGAAAGAAGAAATAAATAAAAACATAGAAAGAAAGAAAGAAGATGGAAGAAAAGAATGAAGAAGGAAGAGAAAGAAAGAGGAAATAAGGAAGAAGGAAGGAAGGAAGAAAGGAAGGAAGGAAGGAAGAAAGAAAGAAAGAAAGAAAGAAAGAAAGAAAGAAAGAAAGAAAGAGAAAGAAAGAAAGAAGATAAAGGCTTATTGGATTTAGAAGGACAATAAAACCTTGGAAAAATCAAACTTTTTTCTAAATATGTTCTATGATCAAAACTTGCAAAATCTTGTATTCTCTTCATATGTGGTGTAGTAAAAACTAATATTTTTCCAGTACTCTAATTGTAAAATGACCTCATTTTATGTTGTGTTTCCTCACTTGTTATCACAATGTTTATTGACCATCTACATTTTCTATTTTGTCTATTATGAAATGTGAGCTTCAAATGTCAAATAAGAAATGTTCATAAAGAACTAATCTAAACACTTCTCAACTAAGTCAGGAAAAGTGACAAACAACACATAGTCAAGTCAGAAAAAAATAGCTAAATATATAAAATAACAAATCTGTGTTTGGGGCTCGGGAGATAGCATGGAGGTAAGGCGTTTGCCTTTCATGCAAAAGGTCATCGGTTCGAATCCCGGTGCCCCATATGGTCCCCTGTGCCTACCAGGAGCAATTTCTGAGCATGGAGCCAGGAGTAACCCCTGAGCACTGCCGGGTGTGACCCAAAAACCAAAAAAAAAAAAAAAATTTGCTTTCATACAAATCTGTGTTTGTGCATTTGTGTGTGTGTACAGGTGACAATTAATCTGACAATTAACATGCTTTTCATGTTTAATCTTTGGTTTCTACTGAGGTTTATGTTTAAACTTTTAGTGTATTGTTTTATAAATGCCAACATTTTTTCAGATAATATATGATTGTTTTTTTTCTTCAAGATTTAGCTACTTTTTTTCAGAGGGTCTTAATAGCTATGTAGCTATGTAGCTAGCATATTCCTTGAAATCTTTCATTAAATACGTAGTTTCTTTTTACTTTAGGGTCAGAAAGGCCCTTGGATAGTACTCAGGAACCATTTCTTATTCTGTTTTCAGGTGCCCAGGATTTGAAGCAGGATTGAAGTTAGGGCAGGAACATATATGCCAAATGCTTTCCTTCCTATATTATTTCTCATGTCTATTACCATTTATTTAAACTTCTTTAAGAAAATATTATAGTTAAGTTTGATTGTTTATCAGCACATTTTTATTCTGTTTGAAAAAAATCATTATTCAATTCTTCTATAAGAAGTGTATTTTTTTGTATCTTATATGTTTATTTTATTTTATATTTATCTTTATTTTGTGGAGTCTCAAAAGAGATATACTGGGTGACCCTGTAGACACTTCTCAACATAGTTGGTCTTAAGGTTCAGTGAGGGAGAATATATATATATTTTTGTTTGTTTGTTTGTTTGTTTGTTTGTTTGTTTTTTCGGGCCACACCCATTTGATGCTCAGGAGTTACTCCCGACTAAGCGCTCAGAAATTGCCCCTGACTTGGGGGACCATATGGGACACCGGGGGATCGAACCGTTATCCTTCCTTGGCCAGCACTTGCAAGGCAGACACCTTACCTCTAGTGCCACCTCGCCGGCCCCGAGGGAGAATAGTTTTGAGATTCATCAGTCAAAGGGCTGCTCCAGTGGTGCACAGGGGCCACCAACACCATCCAGAATAGTTCACGTGCCTCAATACTGTACTCAAAGTTGTTTATGCTTTCAGGGTTATGTATTGCTAAAATGAAAGTAAAGTCTGTATATGCAAAAAAAAAAAAAATCCATGCCACACTCCCCAGACCTTACCTGGAGGTTTATATATTTTAATATTAAATATCAAGAACCAAGTCTTTCTCTTTTAGAAACAGAGCACAATGAGATTAGTTAAAATGCATATACTATGCTAACAAAGGAAAACTGACATCTTCATATTGGTAAATCCTTCTGCTTAATAACAGGCTACTTTGGGGCTGGAGCAGTGGCACAAGCAGTAGGAAGTTAGCCTTGCACACGCTGACCTAAGATGAACCGTGGCTTTGTCCCCCAGCATCCTTTATGGTCCCTCAAACCAGGAGCGATTTCTGAGCACATAGCCAGGGGTATCCCCTGACCATTACCGGGATGTGGTCCAAAAACCAAAAAACAAAAAGGAAAAAAAAAGAATATGCTATTTTGTATGTTCTTAAATCTTTAAATTGCTTTTTATTATCTTTCTTTTTCTTTTTCTTTCTCTTTCTTTCTCTTTCTTTCTTTCTTTCTTTTGTTCTTTCTTTCTTTCTTCCTTCTTTCTTTCTCTTTCTTTTTCTTTCTTTCCTTCTCTTTCCTTCTTTCTTTTTTTCTTTCTTTCTTCTTTCTTCCTTCTTTCTTCTTTCTTTTTCTTTCTTTCTTTCTTTCTTTCTTTCTTTCTTTCTTTCTTTCTTTCTTTCTTTCTTTCTTTCTTTCTTTCTTTCTTTCTTTCTTTCTTTTCCTTCCTTCCTTTCTTTTTTCTTTCTTTTCCTTCCTTCTTCCTTCCTTCTTCCTTCTTTCTTTCTTCCTTCCTTCCTTCCTTCCTTCCTTCCTTCCTTCCTTCCTTCCTTCCTTCCTTCCTTCCTTCCTTCCTTCCTTCCTTCCTTCTTTCCTTCCTTCCTTCCTTACTTGTTCCTTTCTTTCTTTGTTATTTTTGTTATGGAACTCACATGGAGGTTCTTAGGGGTTACTTCTGACTCTGTGCTCAGAAATCACTCCTGGTGGACTTAGGGGACCATATAATTGCCGGGAATTAAATTTGGGCAGGCCATGTGCAAGGGAAACTCTTTACTCACTGTACTTTTGCTCCGGTCCCCTATATTAATTTTCAATAGAATTTATACTTACATAAACACTGGATGCTTCTTTAAAAATTAGTACTTCAGTTTATAAATATTTTTGTTACAACTAGTGAAGTGATTGTTTTGAAAAATGATTGCTTTATCATAAGTAAAGGTAAAGTATGTTCTTTTTAACATTATTTTGCTGCACTGAGAAGTTTGAATTTTCAGTGTCCCAAAATGATTATATTTCTGAATTATTTTGTATTAGACTTAATGAGCAACATTTTAATATCTTATTTTACATAATTTATAATTATATTTATTAATATATCATTTTTGATGTTAAATATAATTTCATCTAGTCAGACTGGTTCTATTTCCAGTATAAAGCTGACTTCTCAGGGTTTCATTTTTTACTTATTTAATAGTAATTATTTATTTAAAGTGGTTTCCATTATAGACATAATAAAAATTTTATGCCACTCAAAGTATTTAAGATTTTTCATCACAATTGATTGTTGACTTTTCTATAATACCTTTCCAGAGACCGCTGTCATCTTTAATATTAGATTTCCACTATTAATATGAAATTATTGATTTTCAGAGTAAAAATAGATGCTTCAAAATGTGAATCAGTGGTAGAGTACCATACATGCCTTCATGTGTGAAATTGAGGTTGACTTCTGACACTACTTAAAATAAACAATAAAATAAAAGTAATAAAAATTTAAGAATTGCTTTAAGTGCTTTTGATCATATATGAAATGTGAACTGTCTGTACTGTCTCGAGAAATCTTCCTTCCTAAGATGAGATGTGTTGCTTATTTCAGCAATGTTATCTATGACCCTGTTTAAGCAGGGTGTATTAGATTCCCCACTTGACCAAGTGGCTATTTTAAAATCACAAAGAAATGAAATGCATCTGAAGAGAGTCACAATTATAACAAACATCTGATATATTTATATTTTGACTGTATTCTTGCCATGGCATACATAAGCTTTTAGGGGACCTCAGCCCACAGATGTATCCTCAGATTTTTCTGGTGGGGAGAACTGAAATAACCCCCATGGGGTTCCTCAAATGGCCCATTGGAGGATTCCGTTTTCCTCTGTGTGGATGGTTGAGGAATTTCCAAAGATAGGGTTGGCATTACATTTGCAGCCATTATTTGGCTATCTTTCCTTTGTAAAACTCAGGCAAAATTGTGGCCTCTATCAGATAATTTGGCCAAAAATTCCAGCACCAAAGATTACTAAGAGAACCTCTTTTCTGGATAATATTTAGCCCTAAAAGCAAAGACAATGTTTTTTCTTTTTTCTTTTTTTCTTTTTTTTTTTTTTTCAAATATGTCCTTGCAGCTGC